>VKOC01014802.1:0-104321 GCA_009364415.1 Spea multiplicata
TAGGAAAGGCTGTGCCACACCGATACCCAAACACACACACACCAGGACAGGCTCTGCCACACTGACACCAAAACACACAAAACCTTGTGTATTGCCCCCTCTTGTCTATTGATGACCCCATTGCCATGTGTATGCCCCCTATTGATTTTGTAATGCCACAATCCAGCTAACCCCCTTTTTTATTATTTAATTATTGTCCAGGGTGGCAAGGGGGGGGCAATTGCCCCCCTATGTTATTCCTTCCCCCCGCGGAATTTCTAAAGTAACTGCCGACTGTCTACTGGGAAGCTGGGATATTTCCCGGTGGACCGGCTGATCTGGGGACGGGTGGATCATTGATGCTGTGTGACGCAATGCCTCTGTGACAGCTGCTATGCTGAGGCTTTTCATCCCACCCCCTTCAAGACGAGACGTAACGTTTGCGGGGACGGGCTCACACAGTCATCGGAGCTCCTTGTGCGCAGTGAGTTCCGAGTGCAGAGCAGGCAGGCTGAGCAAAGAAGTCAGCCGGGAAACAAAGAATAAATACGGTGTTAATAAAATTGTTGCGGATGGGACTCTAATCAATGTGGAGTGGACATATATAAAATCTAAATAACATACTAAAGGGGGCTGGCTGGGGAGCATAAGTGCACAAGGCAGTGGGAGTAACAGTAAACAAGAGAGGGCTGGGTGGGGCATTATAAATAAAACAATACTAAAGGGGTTCCTGGCTAGGGGCATAAACAATTGTGTGTGGGCACAACTACACAATGGAGGCAACGTACAAGTGTGTGGGAGAATTAAATCATAATGGGGGGTTGGGAGGGGCATCAAATAAATCAATACATAATTGGGGCATAAATAAACAATGTGGTGCTGGCTGGATGGTACAAATACAAGGGGGTGTGACAGTGTGGGCATCAATAAACAAGTAGGGGCTGGCTGGTGGCATCACATAAATCAATACTAAAGGGTGGCTGGCAGGGGCACCAATACACAAGTGGATATCACATGACTAAATCCATCCTGGTACCGTTGATTAAAATTTAGCTTCATTTATTTTTTTTTTTTTGCTGGAAGCACTAAGTTATCATGTGCCAGAAAGCAGGCACTGATAGGCTATTGCCATAGAAGATGGGGTGGAAGCTTCTTAAAAGTTTGTGTTTGTAATATGATCAGACCTTCAGTGTCAGACATGTAATATATGATTGACCAACTGCTTTGGTGGTACATGACATGGGGTTCAAACTGGGCTGGGGGAGGGGGCTGGCTAGCGATGGGGATGGGTGGAACTGAGCCCAGCAGGTGCATGACCAGACCCAGGAGGGATGTAGTTGGGGAGAGGAACACTGCCCACCTTATCTAAAGAGCCAACCAAAGCTTTCATATTCTCCCCCTACTCCCCATATACATAGTGAGAAGGGAGGGAGAGGGGGTAGATAGTCAGAAAGGGGTAGAGGGGGTAGATAGTCAGAAAGGGGGTAGTAAGAATATTGAAATAAATAAAGAGTGAGATAGATAATAAATGAATTAGTGTGTGGATAAATTCTGTGAATGAGGGAGAGAATGGATGAATTAATGTGCAGATGAATTGTCTGAATGAGGGAGTATGAATTAATGTGTGGATGATTTGTCTAAATGAGAGAATAAATGATTATGTGAATGAAAGTGTGAATAAGTGAGTGAGTGACTGACTGTAAAAGTGTTTGTGTATATCATAGATGTATAATTGTGGAAGGCCAAAGATGGCACTAGCAGGGTGTTTGAGTCTTGGGGACCAAGATGGCACAGTCAGGGTGTTTATGGGACAAAGATGGCATAGGACGGACTGTTTGGGGACAAAGTTGACTTGTGCTGGGCTATTTGGGGACAAAGATGACAAATCTTATGTGTGTTATCAGGGTGCTGGTCAGGTTCTATGTGGGCAGTGTGGACACCAGGGCTGGCTTTGGGGTGTGCAACCTGTGATCTATGCCTGTAATTTAGGGGGTTTTATCTATACCTTTAATGCCATGTTTTTATGTGAATTCCAATTGATCTATACCTGCAAAGCTGAGTTTTTTTATGTCATTCTGTAGATCCATATCTGCTATGCTATGTTTCCATACATTATTTATGTATACCTGCAAATACAGGGTTTGTATGTCTTATTCAGTTGATTAATACCTGCAATGCTATTTCCATGTATTTATTTGATCTATACCTGCAATGCCATGTTTAATATATTGTTATTGTATACCTGCAAACAAAGGATTTGTATGTCTGATTCTGTTTATTTGATATATACCTTCAGTGCTGAGATCACAAGTGAATTTCAATTGATCTATACATACACAAGGGGCAAAAACACTAAGGGGCATATAAACGACAATGCAGTGTGAAAAATCCATCCTGATGTAAATGACTGTGACGTAGATTGTGTCCTGCTGTTTATGGGTTTTTGGTTATCAGTGTAGCAGAGCCTGTCGGTTGTGTTCTGGGTGTTGGTGTGGCAGAGCTGTCCTGGTGTGTGTGTGTGTGTTCGGGGGTGTCAGTGTGGCAGAGCCTGTCCTGATGTATGTGTTTGGATGTGGGTGTGGCAGAGCCTGTTCTGGGGTGTGTGTTTGGGTGTCAGTGTGTCAGAGCCTGCCCTGGTGGGTGTGGTTTTTGGATGTCAGGTGTGCAGTAGCCTGTCTGTGTGTGTGTGTTTGGGGGTGTCGGTGTGGCAGAGGCCTGTCCCTGGTGTGTTGTGTTTGGGTGTTGGTGTGGCAGAGCCTGTCCTGGTGTGTGTTGTGTGTGTTTCGGGTGTCAGTTTGGCAGAGCCTGTCCTGGTGTGTGTGTGTCTGGGTGTAGGTGTGACAGAGGTGTGTGTGTTTGGTCATCTGTTTCTGTGCACTTAATTTACAATAGGAATTATTCCATTTATACTTATCCAGAGATAAAATTCCCTCCTGAAGTTGTAGTGACTTCAGGGGACAAGACGTTGATGTGTGTTTTTTCAGTGGTATGATTTAATGGTGGAAATTATTACTGGCCCCCCCAGTTTAACTGTGGTACCTTGTGTGCCCCCCCTATATATTGTTTCTAGAGTCGCAACTGTGTGTGCGTGTTAGTGTATGGTGCTAACATTACTGTGTATGTCAGTTTATGGTGTTAGGTTGTCAGGGGTGAACCTAGGGCTAGTGGTGCTAGGGTGAGGAGGGGTATTGTGTATGTGAAAGGGTATGGTGTTAAATTATATGGTTACTACAGTAAACTGGGAGCCTAATGCATGTTTTTCATTGTGCAGCCCCACATGAACAAAAGATGTGACCTTTTTGAGTCATTTAACCTTGAATGACACAAACACTGAGCTATAAAATTAATTGGTTACCGCAGAATACCAATGGCACATACTGCTTCAGAATTCAGCTATGACATTCCCCTTCACAGACAGGGTGTTTATATGCCCAGCAATTCAAAGAGATAAATCAAATGGCACTGTCCCTCACTTTTCCTTCCCCTCTGTCTAACAGACTTTAACCATTATCATCATAGCCAGTGAGCAGAAAGATTGATCTATTGCCAAAGAGGTCTGAACAGTAGAAGATTGAGGGGCAGCGCAAGTTTGAATATTTTTAATCCTGTTAAAACATACTTTACGTCTGCCACTGAATCCGTGACTAAATTTGTAAATTCACTTTAAGATCTGAAGTTGGACATTTTGTCCAATATGAAACAATACAGAGGTGAAATGATTCAAGGAGTCAGAACAAGAAGGAAGAAAATATATCACTGGACATGATTTGCATGATATCTCTCCATATACAAGCAAGACAAGCTCTAGCAAGTAGTCGATATTTCCTTGCCCTTCACTACTTAAAATGAACTGGAGGATTGGGAGAACATGTTATTTTTTATGGGTTTTTTTATGGTTATTATTATTGATTATTTTGTATTTTTATTCTCAATATTATTTGCTATTAAGTAATAATATTTTAAAATAAAATCCATATGTCATTTAGTGGCCGTCTGCATTAAAGTACCACATCTTTGTCCAGAACTTCACCTTAGTTGGGCTTATTATAACATTTCCTCTGGTAAACTTGTGTTCAATATAAGGGTTAAATAAGTCATAACCACGTAAATACTTTTTTTGTCCAAATCCATCTCCCTTGAAAACTCTTGACAGCCAATTTGCAGTGTTTGATGAATGTGGCTGTCAGCCATACTTTCTGTATAAGTACATCTGCCTTGATTTCCCCTATAAGATGAGGTCCCTTAGGAGTTTTCAAAGATCCCAGCCATTGTCTGGTGGGCTTGGTGTTTATAATTGGAATCCTATACATCTTGGCTTACTCTGAAAGCCTTTGTTCTGTTTTCTATACCTCTACATATTTAACTTTGATTAACCTAGTGCGGCCAAGAAAAGAGAAAGAGGTAAAGAAGAAGTGACACATCAAAGCGCTTGACCCCAATAAAAGGGTGTAGACTTGCTTCCTTCCTGGTGATGTTGCTATAGAGAAAGTTGTAAGATTGAACATCAAGTTAAGTTAAAGGGACAGTTTAATGACCCTGACAGTCCCAGTAAAGAAGAATGCATATAAACATAGTTTATGAGATTGAAAAAAGGGACACCACAAAGATTTGAAAGTACCTCTCAACTGTGATATACATTTATTAAAGTACATATTACAGCTGGGGTGTCCCTTTAAAAGTGATGACGTACAAAAAAACTTTTGTAACAGGATAATGCTGAGAATGGTAAATCACAAGGGCCAAATGGCTGGATGGATTGGCACAACCACAGGAACGGCAGAAAGTAGATGTGGTAAGATCTTCATATAAACAAAGACAGAAGAGAGGATTGAAGAATGCATAGTAGTAAAAATGAATTCTACTAGGTGCTGTGCATACAGAAACTCACTATAGATAAGCTAATGTATTATAAAGGTAATATACAAAGAATATATAACACGCACCCCAGAACACTCCAGGTTAAATAGAGGCATACTTGTCACATGATTTGGTAGTGAAAAAAACAAATGAGCAAATGAGGATGTATTCTCCTCATCCCGAGAAAGTAGTTATTGTCCTGAAATCTTTGCACATTAGTTATATGCTCTAATAAATCAGGTAATGCAAGTGCACCTATTCTGAATCTGCAGTTTGTGTTTATATATTCACTGTACAAGTGAATGAATGAAACACAAGCGTGACATGGCTAGTGTGCAATTTTGAGTAATTGAATGCATGAATCAGGTCCCAGCTCAGTCAGTTGTGGCACTCCAGCATATGTAACAAGAGCAGGTGTATATAAATGGAGACTTCCACCTATGTAAATTATTGGCTTTATATAAATAAAAGAAAATAAAAGATAATAACTCTCCAGAACAGTCCATAAGAATGTAGGCACAATAAGTATCACTTCACTGCTCAAAAATGTAAAACCAAAAGTAGAAGTTTATTGCTGGCGTCTACAGTGAACTGACCAAACCTAAAGCATTTCGCGCTACATTTGCGCTTACTCATAGGCAGTAAACCACAGACAGAGACTTTTAAATGCTCTTTAAGTACCTCCCTAGCATTTAACCCTTCATCCAAAAATCCCTTAATAATCTGTAAAAAAGAAGAAGAAAAGAAGATATTTAACAAGTTCTAAAGAAAGGTACACATATGAGATTCAACTAAAATAATATACATAAAATATATACTCAACATATACATATATTTAAATAAACACTCAAAAATAAATATTGTGTTGAAATTAAGTCCATTTCATTAGAATTAATTCCAAATAATCCTACATTTTTAAAAACATTTTGAGATTAGATCAATTTCATCAGAATTAATTGCGAATAACTATACATGTTCAAATACATTGACTATTAAAAATGGCACACGGTGGAAATGCCTGATGGGACGCAGGGCATCGGCACCCCATATGCACCTGACAGATTGGGTGCTGTGGCATGCAGCCAGCGCCTGGATATGCCCGGCTCTGCAGTACGTGAGTATAATAATGTAGCGTGTGGCCACACATATCCAAACACCAATCCTATCTATGTCACCAGGCGGCTACTGGCCTTAAAGCATCACAGCCACTTCTAGATCACTAGTCTGGCCCTAACGAGGGAACATTGTTCTCAACAGATTTCTGGCGTCATATTTATAACACAAGTTAATTTAATTGTGACTGCAGTGTATCAGTCAAGATGTGAGTTTCTTTATCCTGCTTTCCTGCAAGCATCCTGGCCACCTTCACTATTTTCTCTTCTTATGGTCTGCATTCTACATTTATCTGCCATATAGTCTTTGGTATATACAGTATATCTGTAGATGCACAGATAAACTGGATTCTATGGTCTTAGAGCCTTAAAGCCTTATGTATGATAATAGTTGATTATCAATAGCAATAACTAATAAAGGTAATGATTATTTATGAGCTGCTGTTAAAAACCACAAATACCGGTAAATACTAAATAGCAGTGCTACATATACAGATGGATGTTGTTTGGAGTCAGGGGTGGGTACATTTTCCCTATGGACAGTCCAAAATTCTTTAAGCGTGCCGGTGAGTATGAGGTGGGAACATGGAAGCAGGTATGAAAAAAGGCTCCTTACAAAGTAAGGTTGTGGAAGTGTGTTAGAGTGAAAATCTGTGTGTGCGTGTGTAAGGGTGAATGTGTAAATATATGTGTGCTAGTGCGTATGTTAGTAACTGCGGGGAAGGTACACTTATCTGTTCAATATATCGAGGACACCAAGGACTAAACTAAGAACAAAAAGAAAAAAAACAGTGAGAATGATCTACAATGTATTCCTATTTATAATTAAAAGAAACATCCCTTTGCATATTAACAGAATGTTTAAGCTCTGCCTGTGTACACTTTCACATTGATTTGTTGAACATGAAGGCATTGCATGGCAGCTTCACACGCCTTTGTATACTGTGGTATATGTACATTTAAATTGACAGTGACATGCTCTGCTAATCTATAAAACTGCTGACCACTGTCAATCGCTAATATTATACCCACGATGAAGATGCATTATTCATGTCCAAGAATGAATGCTATATGGCATTCAATATAGTTATGAATATATTTAGTCCTTGCTATTATTGCATATTAAAATGTGATGCATTTTACATGTGTGACGTTTAGTGCATTGACTGTATGAATAAACATATTCCGGGTTGTTCAATGAAAGATTTGCTTTGTGCTGCAGGTTTCTCTGCGTAACCAAGGAACGATTAACATGGGTTTCAGTGTAAAGGCCTTACATCGATTTTTGCATTAGAGGCCAATAGGTATAAACACAAACCAGCTTCCTGCCATTGGACAGTAAGCTCCGATGACGCACAAGTGACCCACACTGTTACCTGATTATCCGGCTACTGATTAATACTGAATTTCATTTAATAAAGGGAAAGTCTCCAAGTGCTTTTAGCTAAGACTAGAAGACCGAGGAAAGCAAGACTAATGCACCTCGGGATTACTAATCTAATCAGGCAATGCTATTTTACAGTTTTACTTTATTTGCTTTAACCTTAACTCATCCCTGTAAAACTCCTCAAATTATATTAAGTAAAATCTGCAAAGGTTTTCAAAACATATTTCGTAAGAAGTAAGTCATTCAAACTAAGGCTATTGGTACGTGTTAAATGTTGGGTGTTTTATTGGATGCCAAAATGTGCACTAGCACCATGCACTAATTCAGCTGGCTTTAACGTAAATTTTCCCATCAAAATATTTGTGTATGATGCACTAGGTTGCTTATACCTAGCAATATAAGGCCACACTGTATAGTGTGACAGAATCCCCAATATCAATGCTGTATAGAGGCATTTTTTAATAGCATTCGTTGGGAGTATTTGTGAATGAGTATCTGTGGATGAGGGAATGAATGAAGGAATATTTGTAAATGAGTATATGAATCAGGGAATGAATGAATATCTGTGAATGAGTGAATTAATATTTGTAAATTAATGATTAATATGTTTGATTGCACGGATGTGTAAGTAGGGCACCGGGAGGCTGTTTGAAACAGGGATGGCACATGGAGCCTGTTTGAGGGCAAAGATGCCAAGTCCTATGCTTCCAGTCCTTCATGCTAGGCAGGTCCTGTGGACGTAATCTGGGTGCCAGGGCTGACTAAAGGTGATACTAAAGGGGGCTGGCTAGGAGCAATGAGAAAGAGTGCTGGCTGAGGGCATCACATAACTCAATACTAAATGGGTGCTGGGTAGTAGGATAAATATACAATCCGGGGCTAATTTATAAGTTGATCATTTTGTATGGCCTGCAAATGATGAATATCCAAATGGCCCTTGGCAAAAAAAAAGGTTCCCCGCCACTTTCTTTAAGTTATCATTTCTGAATTGCCTGACTAATCTGTGGGCCCAAAGAAGGCTGGTTGCTGGCAGCAAGCTAAGCAAAAAAATCTTATTCTCCACATCAAGAGAACAGTGTCTCTACTACAGAATCTGGGATCATCATATTTCAGAAGTCCTTTCTTCAGCCATCCAGAACGTCATACCTTCAGGGCTTCCGGATAAATACTGTCTCTCAGAGAATTTTTCTCCCAAAAGACAAAATTCAGAAGTTGACCAGACTCTCCTTGGACATTCTCCAGAAGTCACAGATGCAGCCGTCTCATGAGGCTGCTAGGTCTGATGGCCGCCTACAGACAGGTGATATCTTGTGCCCACCTGCACATGAGGCATCTTCAGCACTTTGTACTGAGGGTTTGGGATCAACAACTCTCTGCCTTCGAAAAGAAGGTGGTGTTTCCTGTAGCAGTTCAATACTCCCTTAGATGGTGGCTTCAGAGTAGAAGACTAGAAAAGGGACCTACATTGGCCCAAACTCGTCTGGTCAGTCGTTTCCACGGATGCCATTCTGAAGGGGTGGGAAGCTTCCTTGGGAGAAGAATTCATATAGGGACTCTGGTCTCCCTGGGAGATTCGGCTTCACATTGATCTCCTGGACCTTGCTGTTGCCTAGAAAGCGCCAGGTTCCTGGCAGGACAGATTTCACATTAAGTCCGTCAAAGCCCTCTGACAATTAACAGACAGGGAGGTAGAAGAAGTTTGCAGCTGGGGGGCCTTCTTCATACGATAGGAGGATAAGCTGAACTTCATGTTTCCGCAGTCTACATCAGAGGGAAGGAGATCAATGCAGATCTCCTCAGCAGAGTTCCTATGTTGCAAAGAGAATGGAGTCTAGATCTTGCATGCTTCCTGTAGATCGAGTTCCGGGGTATAGATATCATGGCTTCCCATATCAACAAGAAGACTGAGCTCTTCTTCTCCCTTTCAGACGAAGGTCAGACCCTGACTCTGGACTCTTTCTCTCAGAGGTGGAGCTTCAGGATGTGTTACGTGTTCCATCATCGGCCCCTCATAGCCAAGGTTCTGAAGAAGGACAAGAGAGAAGGGTGCCTGGTTATCCTTTTAGCTCCAGATTGGCCTGAGGATCTAGTACCCAGTATTGATTAGTCTGTCAGTGGCAGGACCCATGAACTTTAGAGGTCAATAAGGATCAGCTGGGGCAGGGACCAGTACTACTGACGGCTTGGCTTTTGAGAGGAAAAGATTGATTATGTCCGGTCTCTCTGCTGATGTGGCTGATACCATGTTTGTGAGCAGGAAGATTACATACTTATGGTACATTATAGTAAGATTTGGAAAACTTTCAGCTCTTGGTGTGCTCTCAAGCATATTCAACTTGAAGAGGTCTCTGCCTACCAGAGCAGGGCTTCCACGAGGGACTCTTGCTGGCCACTCTGAAAGTACACAAGTACACAAAAGACTAGCCCTAGCTGTCTCTAGGATACAACCTTTCACGAGAACCCAAGTTCCTGCTTGTGATTTGACCTTAGTTCTATCCAGTCTCTCCAGCACTTCCTTTGAACATTTAGAAGAGACCTCCTTGAAGCTGCTTACCTTGAAGACAGTCGATTGACCTAAAATTGATCAGGCAGGTGAATAAAATTTAGGCATTGTCTACTTTGAAACCTTACCTTCAGTCTTTTGAAGATCGAGTGTTCCTTTGATCTCTGCGGGAATTCGTATCAAAGGTTTGTTCTCCATTTCATCTTCACCAGGACATCGTCTTACCTGTCTTTTGCCCCAAGCCAACAAGGTACAACAGTTACACACACCCTTTCTCTCCATAGATGTCTACAGACCTACTCACAAAAAAAGCCTTTTGCAGGAGACCGTCTAATCGCTTTGTGTCCTTTGCCAGGGCTAAGAAAGGTTTGGCTGTTTGTAGGAATTCTCTAGCCCAGCAGCTGGTGCTGGCTATACAGTATCTGATAAAAGTGAGTACACCCCTCCAATGTTCCCTCTAATTTTTCTTGGGTGATGTGCGCAGAAAATTTCTGTTGTGCAACATTTTTCCCAGAGCCAAAATTTTGTGCGCACAATATGCTTCTACAGTCCATATAAAGTTGGTGGAGCTGAAAAAAAAAATCACATTGCAAGGGGGTGGAGCTATATATTTCCAACCCTTTTGACTCCATGGTCTATTCTAAAGGTGAAATTCTCACCGCAAAAATTAATTATGAGCGAATCATGAGCGGGGGCTCCGGGCTGCATAAAGGATCAATATATATATATATATTACTATTTTTTTTATTGGGAAAAACTGCATACTATTGACAGGGGTACAGCATAACACCTATGATTATATATTGAGGCACAGCACAACACCTATCACTATACATTGAGCCAGACATTGCTAATAATCTAGCATAACCCCTATCACTATATACTAAGCCAAACATTGATGTGGTGTAGGCCTACTGCTTCAGTGTCTGGCTTAGTATATAGGGATGCACCGAAATGAAAATTCTGGACCGAAAATTCAGCTATCACTTGACCGAAACTGAAAATGACCCCCCTTTAAAAAAAAAACCCACTTTATTAAAAATAACACACCAAAATTGGACAAAACCCCCCAACAACAATATTATATATATATATACACACACACACATATATATATATATGTATACACCAAGATTATTACATACACACATATATACACACATATTACACATATACACACATATATACACACACATATATATATATACACACAACATATATATATATATACACATACACACATATATACACACACCAACACACACATATATATACACACAACACATATATAATATACACAATATATATATACACAATACATTACACACACATACATACATATATATATACACACACACAGACAATATATACACACACATAACATACATATATACACACACATATACATCATATATATATATACACACACACATTATACATACAAATATATAATATATACACACACAATACATACATTAATACACACACATATACATACACCAACATATACACACACATACATATATACACATACACATATATACATACATATACATAATGTTTTCCTACCTTTCCTCTGTTCTTGTTCCTCTTCTTCTTCTGTCCTGTCCTTCCGGTGCAGTAAAGAAGGTGGGCGTGGCTTCAGTGCTGTGTGCCGGGATCTGACTTCAAATCCCGACGCACAGCATCAGTTGCCGCGCGCATAGCAAGGGAGCAGGATCGGAGGTCTGTATTAACCTCCCACTCCCTTGATTGATTTTAAGCCGGTTGGGGTGAGATTTTTTATCTCCCCAACCGAGCTTGCTCCTCCAGCGGCGGACATTAATGTCCGTCTCTGGAGGAGTGCCAGGAACACCCTGGACGGACTGCCCGCCCCCCCCAGCTCCCCGTTAGGTACTGTGCGCACGATGTTAGGTCGTGTGCGCTCCCTCAAAAAGTTCTGTGCGCGCACAGCTTAGAGGGAACAGTGCACCCCTCCCATTTTTGTTATATCTTTTCCTGTGATAACACTGGAGAAATGTACATGTAATAATATATATGTAATAATATATAATGTAGTGAGTGTACAGCCTGTATAACAGTGTGTAAATTTGCTGTCCCCCAAATATAACTCAACACACAGCCATTAATGTCCAAACCTTGGCATCAAAAGCCTTAACCCACTTGGGCATGGAGTTCACCAGAGCTTCATAGGTTGCCACTGGAGCCCTCTTCCACGACGACATCACAGAGTTGGTGGATGTTAGAGACCTTGTGCTCTCCCACCTTCCGTTTGAGGATGCCCTACAGATGCTCAATAGTGTTTAGGTCTGGAGACATGCTTGGCCAGTCCATCACCTTTACCCTCAGCTTCTTTAGCAAGGCAGTGGTCCTCTTGGAGGTGTCTTTGGGGTCGTTATGTTGGAATACCCAGTCTCCTTAGGGAGGGAATAATGCTCGGATTCAGTCATAATACATGCTGGCGTTTATGGTTCCCACAATGAACTGTAGCTCCCCAGTGCCAGCAGCACTCGTGCAGGCCCAGACCATGGCAGGCCCACCACCACGCTTGACTGTAGGCAAGACACACTTGTCTTTGTACTCCTCACCTGGTTGACACCACACACACTTGACACCATCTGAACCAAATAAGTTTATCTTGGTCTCATCGGACCATAGGACATGGTTCCAGTAATCCATGTGCAAAGTCTGCTTGTCCTCAGCAAACTGTTTGCAGGCTACATTGTAGCAAAGTGGCATTTCTTCAGTGTTGTCACATGAATATATAATAAAATATTTACAAAAGTGTGAGGGGTGTACTGACTTTTGTGACATACTGTATCTGAAACCTAGAAGGCTGTTGGAAAAGACCCTCCCCAGGGACTTAAAGCTCACCCCAATAGAGAGGTCTCCACATCTTGAGCAGATACAGCATAGGTTATTTTTATAGAAGAAGTCTGTTTGAAAGAGCATGCATACCTTCATCAAGCACTACTGGCTAGATGCCTTTTTTCAAATATTCCAAGTTTGACAGACGCATGCTGCAAGCTGTGGTTTCTGAGTGCACCCGGTAGCTTTTTTACATCTAGTACCTGCTACCTGGAATGACATGGACACAGTAAATTCTTACCTGAGAATTTAATTTTCTGGTACCATTTGTGTGTAATATATATACATATATATAAAAAAAACAGCTACCAGGTAAGAATTTACTGTTTCCCTCATACCATTAACCCTACGCTCACTGCCTGACCATATGCTGATACCATGCATTAACATCTACACACACCAAATACTAACACACATAAAAAAAAAACCTATAAGGTAACATGTACGCTCATGCCAACACCATACAATAATATTAACTTTTTGCAATCTTCAGTTTGTTATCTCCTTCTCTTGTCCCGAACCCATCTTCACCGCAGCTCACACTCCTCATACAAGCTGCCAACCAACTACTGTGGGGTCACTTAACATTTGTTACGAAACACCACTAGGCACCTCTGGTAGCCAGCGCGTCATTGCAGGCACTTTGTATTGCAGTGAATAATGGGTCAGTTAGGGTGCTGAGCATTAGATCAACAACACAAGCAGCAGCTGGAAATATAGCAAGCTCTGTCATAGGTAGAGAAAGCAGTAAGGCAAAAACAAAGGGATTTATTCACTAAAGTGGGAGTTGGCAGGAGAGTTGCTGTTTCAACTCACTGTCCTCATTATGCAGGGCTGTCCTTGGCAGCTTGATTCTGCAAGACAGGCTGCATCATCTATAAATCCCTATGTCCCCAGAGGCCATATAAAGGCAAGTTCACCTACCACCCGTAAGTAACACACAAACACATACTTACCCTGACAGACACACAATCTCTTACTTTGTTGGTATGAATGCATCTTCAGAGAAGTTTGCACCACTACACTACTGCGTTACATGACCCTGCCAGAACCAGTGGGTCAACTCAAGGACAACGATCACTCACCCTTGCCTGAGGCTAACCTGAGTTGAAACCACTTTTCTGCTAAAAAAATTTAGTTAAAAACAAAACAAAAAAGGAGTTGAGTGTAAGGCAGAGATGGATACAAAAAAAACATGACTGTGTCAAAAGAACCCTCTGGTGAACACAGGTTTCATTGCCCTGTTACCTTCAAAGTAACACATGTATAACACACTGAGTTTGTGATAGTTGTCCTTTAATAAAAAAAGTACAGAAGCCAAATGCCATAACCACTGCCTGATGCCCTGAACGTGTTGCTTGTTTCTATTAAATAAATGAAATTAAATGTGTATTTCAGCTGTACCCTTGACACATAGTGGCCTTAAGAAGGTTCCACGTCTATGCTCCATCCTCTCTTAACTTTGTGGGATTTACCACATCTTCATAAGGTGAGAAAAGACTCTGGATTAAACATATACCGCACAAATAAAAGGATGAAGATCGGTGGAGCATGTGCGCTCAAGGTAAAACCATATCTATTTATTGTGTGTGCATTCTGAATGGAAAAGCATCAAATTAAACACTGACTGTGATAAATCCAGTCTTACAATCTCCAGTAATAATGTCCTTATATTGCAGATGTATTGTTTTTTTAAAAATGGAAACAAAAACTGTAATAAGTGAATCATTTAATAGGGAGCATTTCTGTTTAACTTTTATTGAAGAATGCAGAAGGTTTCTGTAGAAATCAAAAATGAGAATGAAGGCATGGCCAAAATCTATCAAATTTGTGAAAATCTGCAGTCTTTAAATAGTTATAGTTATAAGAATGACCAATATATATTCTTTGTTACAACGCCCTCACTCTACAGGTAAAAAAAAAAATAAAAAACCAAAGACGGACAAAAAGAAAAAAATATTCAGTAAACATTCTTTCTTAAGGTACGTTCCCTTATTTCAGTGATTTCTCCATTTCTTGTTTACATTTTGTTTAACATACCAAATCAGTGGTTCTCACATTTGAAAAAAAAAATAAAAGCACAAAAAAATTTTACACTCTTGTACAGGTAAAAGTTCTCGAATTAAACTGTATATTAAGGGCATAGTATAGTTTTAGCTTCATTAACTATTACATAATTAGCTTCTTACATACAAATATGGACATATTTGGCTGTGCTTCAAAGCCTGTTTCTAAAAGTCCATGCCGTTGCAGCTCAGAATTTGAAGTCACTGGGGGAATCTTTACTGCTGCCAGGATTGACCTGTTCGTGCAATGTAGTCTCTTCACAGCTTGCTGTGGCAAGGCATTTTTCTGTAGAGTCATCAGCATCTGGGTCCAAGCCTTCAGGGCACTGAAGCTTTAAGAGTTCTTCTCGGAGCTGAGCCGTATGTCGCTGCACACAAAGCAGAAGAAACACTATGGTCAGCGTGTCATTGTAATAAACTGCTCCCTCCTGAGCCCCAAAGCTCTACATCATGTGGAATTCACAATAAAACCAAAATCCAAAAAGTCTCTGGAGACTCAGCGTGACAATAGGTTGTGATGACGATGACACGGGAGGAAAGCAATTTCCCTAAATCTTAACTACCTCTTGGAATTCAAGGATGATAAACGCAACACTGCTTACTGCAAAGGAAATCTATTATGTGTCGTATTATGGGTTCTGTAACATTCTTACAACTTCTAGCGCCAATATTTACCGATTTTAGACTTGGTTATCTCACTGAAATATTGTGCAGATCAACTTGGATGTTCTGAACTCTACCCTACCTCTGGAGATCTGATTATTATAACAAATTCCTCTGGAGAACAACTACTCCTTTCGGGCATAAAAAGATTGAGATGGCTGTAACTGGTGAAAATTGCTACATTAAGACTGAATCTCAACAGGACCTTTTTGCACAAATTACATAAGGCTGTTAATTCCAGAGATTTTTTTTTATTTTTTATTAAAGGTTCTGGATTAGTATCTAATCAAATGGAAGACTCCTTAGTTGTAGCAGGGGTACTTGAACGGGTTGCTGCTCATTCAAAAAAGATAAAATATTGCAGTATACACCAATTACATCACATTAAGGGTAAAGATTCACATATACCTTCAAAGCTGCTGCATGGTGAGACATGGTTCTGCCAACACGTTTGTCACTACTAAATTGCTGGATGTCCACTATCCAGTCTTCACACTGAGCCATGATCTCAGCCCGTTTCAAGTAAAAATGTTTGTGAATCACCTAAAAAGAAGAGAAGCACCAATTAAAGTTGTTCCTATACACGATTCAATCTAAATGCTGGATGGATATTTGTCAAACCTAGAAACTAAAACGTAAAAAGTGAATTTGTTATTTTACTTACTCTGAAGTTAAATTCCACTAAAACAACTGCTAATGTTTATAGTACTTTTTTTTGTAAATCGCTGCTTTTCAATGTGAAGAACAAGGAGAAGATTGTAATGTAAGCATAGTGTCTCCAGTCTTTGTGTACATTACATTTATTGAAAAAAATCAAGGGTTGTTCACGAATAGTTTTAGGCATGCCGGCTTTCTCTAATCTCCGTTTGCCTATGACATTGGGAACCATTACACTTCATTTGGCTTAACACAAGCGGAGTATTCCAGCAAATAATATTAACATGATTTATTTCTGGATCACATCATACGACTGCTGGGTTTTCAAACAAAGCTAAATCACAGTTCATTTCATTACTGGTACTATAAGAGAATACATCAACTGTTAGAACACCATTTGCAATACAATACGGCGGTAAAGCAGGCCATCCCAATCTGAAGGTATAGTTTGGACAAAACACTGGCCTTCCATAGCATGCCCCAGCAGTTAGATACTATACCCAAGAAATGCTTTGGCCAAGCCAATTAGAAGCAGCCATTTGATGAAGAGCATGGGCAATTAAACATTGGACTATATTCCACCTGTCCATTAGGCTGGCAAGGGCCCATATACAATGATGATGATCCTGCAACGGACATCCTCATGGTCTACATATCAGAAATGATTGTTATACATAATTGTGTCAAGTCTGCTCTGTTGAACTATTTTGCACTAATTATTATGCTAGCAATAAGTCACACCATTTCTCCATTATAAGGAATTATGCAAGAGTAATAACGAGTTCCGTCAGAATGACTTCAATTAACCAACCATCATTTATACCTACAGATAATAAATCGGCCTCATTCCTTTGACAAGCAATAGGAATGGAAAGTTAACCATTTTTTCCCACCAGTTGCAGACTTATGTTACATGCATAATATGGTTTTTAAGTGGTAGAGCAATAATTCATATTTCAATTTCCTTGGTTGAGTTCTCTTGGAAGTGGGGAAGACGTATCAATTACTCCGCTGGAAGGAACCTTCATTTCTGCCACACGCACACACCTTTACACTCAATTAGACGTGGGAAATTGCCCAGGAAAATGTATTGCGAGTGTCATGCTAATGTCGGGGGCAGCATAATTAGGGACACTTGGGCAGACTATGGGCAGAGCGCATAAATAAAAACATGGAAGGGTTATCTATTGACAGAATCGAGATATAAAAGTACAAACACAGCAGCTACCATGAGGAGACAATTTGTTTGCCCCCACATAATAAATTGCATGGTATTCCAGCCATATTTGCAAAGCATGAATGGAATCTGACATATTACATCATGTAGATGCTAACATGCATTGAGCGTGTAACAGAAGAAAAACTTATTTTACAAGCTCATTTCTGGGTTTAACTCAGAACGGGTTTAACTTTAACATCAACGGTAACTTGAATGTTGTAGCAAGTTAAATAATGGTTAATATAATAGCAAATTGTGCCCCTGGATATGGACTACAAGCACTAAAGAATATATTTAACTAGGGCACAAGATAATACATACAGTATTTTCTCCCATATGCTACCACTCGACAATTTTCATATAAAGTTTTCCCCGATTGAATACCTCTCTGTATACAAAATACAACCGTATACCGTGACAATGATTTGGTACCTTTGAAAAATAATAATAATAAAAAAGCAGCCTTTTAGTTTTAATACTATGAATTTTCTCAAAAGCCGGGGAATTTATTTGTAAAATAAAATGGTTACCCAACGCTCACGGTATATTTCCTTTGGGAAACACAGTGTAATTTAATGTCGGGACTCCCGAAACCTATGGTTTTATGCTCTGCAAAATGTATTCCCATCAAATTCAGTTCACAGAGGCAGGCAGCTGGAGAGACAAGCACTTTGTAAAAGTCATTATCTGCTCACGCTGAGCAATTGCCTCTCCACCAGGCTAAATCCATCTGGATTTATCTCATTCCTCCACCTTTCCACAGGAGAGGGTGGGTGTCAGCCACACTTGTACGTCTTATTAAGATGATAAACCGTGCAGATGGCAACTAAACAAAGTGACGGGAGACACAGGAATGGTTCAAGGCATGCCTTTGGAATCGATTTGGCATACTCTCAAACTCATTATACATGTGGAAATGATGCTACGCACCCACTTTCTGTGCTACGAGGCTATTCTGGTGAGCCTGCGATGCCTCCAACGCTGCTGGGTATTCTGGTTTGTTCTTTATTCTAAAAACTTGGGTGTATGTGAAATACTAGCAGCAGTATGGCATCTCCTTCATATTTCATAACAGTACTGAACAAGCAAGTTACACTGGCTCTGGTAGTTTAAGCCAAAAGGATGATAAACCACTTCTAATCCAAAAAAGCTGGTATATATAGCCCGAACCATAAAAAATACTAGTTATGGAAACAATGATATTAAAAATCATAAAATGTATTACTTTTTTTCCATTGGGCTACTGCAGCCCCTATGTTGCTTTACTTGCAGTTTTTACATACACCTTGAATGTAGACAAAAGATAAGCCTAAATGCATTCATAGTAGTAATATGGGCAAGAGAGCTGCAGTAGTTTCCCAAGTCCATTGGGTATTCCTACAGGATTGCAATGTGATAGCAAATTCAAGTTGGTGGTTCTTTAAGACTGGATCCACTGTTCTTGATCAGAAAGGATCTATTTAACAGTGAGCTACAAGGCTGTCCACCAAGAAAGCATTTTAAAACCTCTTAATCTTTTGTATGCACTTTATAAATTATTTTACAAATCAAATCGACTGCACAGGTTGATAAAAATATGATACCACAACAAGAGAATAACTAGCGATGAAGAAGACTGAACATGTGAAAAAACAGACCCTACAATACAAAACTTACCTCCTTAAAACATGGTGATGGGTTCCTAATTTGTTCAAGCATGGCCCATTTGACGGAGGCTTGTCGGATATTGCCATCATATTCTCTGGAGCTCTGGGTTCCACTTGGGGTGCCTCTTGACCTCTCATACCCAGGCTCGTTGAAATAAGGTTCAGACACAAGGATAAGGGACTGGACAGACACCAACACCTGCAGCATAAAAAAAGATGGAGGTGGTATGAGAAATATAGACACAATAATCAAATGATTGATTGAAAGTAAAGGAGAACATTTCTCTAGATTGCGTTACTTTGTATTACTATTATGCAGGAACCTAAATGTCTCCACATAATGATAGACTTTTTTACCCCAGGAAAAATGCTAGGTTGCCACAGCTTCTGACGATTTACAGTTGGCAGCTAAAATGTCTGCTACTGTATGTTGATGTGCAGGCCTCCAACAATCAACGGCCCCCTTAAGCCTACACAGATTTGTCCAGCTCCACTGAAGGCAACGTTAAGCTAAGCACCTTGGACATTGTAACTACCTCTTTAGCTTGATGTTGTACAGATATTTTATATAATTTATAAAACCAGCACTTCAGCTAGTTACTGAAACATTCAGGGCCAAAATAATAATAATGGGAGCACATTTTCAAACAGAACCATCAACAAAACAAGTGGGATTCTCTAAATCTCTAAAGGGGAGAGCAGACAGGAAAATTGTGGGTTTAACTTGACTTCACTATTCATCATGAAGGTCCAACCGCAATGAGCTTCTGCTGCAGGAAGGGCCTGGATGACCCTATATAATGCATAGTTAAAACAGGAGGTTTCCTTCAGTCTGCTTACCTATTGAACTATACATTATGCAGGGCCAGCTGGGGCCTTCTTGCAGGAGTACAATTGCCCTTTTGTAATGAAGTAAACTATCCTGCCAACTGTCCCTTTAGTGAATAAATGCATCTGAATGGTTTCCATGGTGATTTAACCTCAAAGATGTTCTTCTTAAATATCACCCACAGCACTTAGTGCTAAGAGAACTATCTAAAATTCCATGCTATTGGTACAATTGTTCAACGTCGCTGCCTTACGCAGAACAGAAAGAGTTAACCAATAAGAGCTTATTACACACCACTAGTGCCCAATAAAATGATCATGACCACTATCTATGAGACGTTCTGCTTAATAACAGACAGTCATGTAACGTTAGACAACGCTGACAAGGGTTAGACGGAGTGGTAATCTCTGAAAAAAAATTACTCGCATCCATCACAGGAACGCTCTATGGGCGCGCGGCCGCACTTGACTTTACGCTGTGCCGGATGCGCTCTTACTCAGACTACACTTGGTCGGCTACAGCGTTTAATTTCATTGCAGCTGTCAGCAAATTCTCTCCCTATTCTGCAATGCAGAGTCAGAAATGCCTGAATTGGCTACAGAGGTTGGCATTAGGGGAGCTGGCAGAAGCGCGGCCACGGAATAAACACACGGGCTTAACGAACGATTTCAAAGTCACGGCTCAGCAGCTGGATACGCGGCCAGAGTACGTTTTCCCAGGACGCATAGAAATGAATACACGGCAGATCTGCGGATCGGAGCAGAGGATTTCTGGGTATTCAGCAGGAATTATGATGTACACACTAAAAGTACAATTCAATTGAGCAGGCAGAAATTCAAGCCAACGCCATGGCTTTGGCATTGCACCTTATACCTGAAAGGAAAAACGACTTATGTGTACTATAATTTTTTTTTTTTTTTTATATAATGAAGCTGTTATACTCAAATAATGGTGGAAAACTACCGTATGTCCCACTGTGACAGCAGAGAAGGCATAATACGCAGAGTACTGCTTTACATGTGAAACGGAAGAAATGGCTGATGTGGGAACCTATGTCAAGGGTGCATTGAATTTTTCTGGGCAGCGTCTGGATGTCCACAGAGGGCAGAGTAGCATGGCAGACATCCAAACAAAGCACAGCAAAGTAAACCAATATGAACCAGTATTTGACTCAAAATCATGTACCTGCAGAAAACTTGATGTTTGAGGATTCCACTTTTCTTCCGGTCGCCCATGCCAAGTATTCAATATACTTAAACAAACCTAAAAAAACACAAGGGTGCCATCAGAGCAGTGACACAATACGATAACAGAAGTGTATTTAGCAGAAGTGTGAGACTTGAATTTATCGCTTATAAACAAGTAATTTCTGTAATTTGCAGTATTTTAGAATAATCTTTAAAAAAACCCAAAACATTCCAGCATTGAGGAATGCTCAGAAAAATCCCATGTGACACAAAAGCAGAAACAAAAACCGCTGAAAGGCTTCTGTGATAATAAATATCACTAATATCTCAATACCACTCAATAATAAAATTCTAACATTATAATACTGGGAGCTAAACTACTGCTAACTTTACTGTCTAATTTTAACTTGTTCAACATATAGCAGATCCACATGCACCGCTATACATTACCGTTCATCAGCTTCTTACGGATGTACCCGAACGCTACTTTGAGTGGTTTGTTGATTTGTTATCAAAAACTACATTCCACACTTTTAATAGGTATGGGAAGGGGGCATCTGTTTTGCTCAAGGTCCCCTAAAAACCTAAAGCCTACCCTGTAACATTACAAACATCTTTCATACTCCAAAGCCCCCTGAGCCAAAACATGAAGATTCTAAAAACACACTTTTAATGACCTACTCTATTAAATTGTATAATCAATCACTTATTCGGCCTTTTAAACATAACCTAGTTCAGACACAGTCATGTAACATACGCCAGTCCTACATTTAATTGGTTAGTTAAATGCCTAAAGCCTTGCTGAGATGAGGCACTTTGCATGAATCAGGAATTCCCAGTAGCCTGCTGGAGTGCAGCTGGGGCATTATGAACGCAGGCAGAACAATGCAAGCAAAAAGAGTTAATGCAGAAAGGGCCGATTCAGCAATCAGGCTGCAGGTGCTATAATTGGATAGAACAATTTTGTTAAACCAGGGAAAAGACACCCGAAACACAATTGCACTTCATTAAGGAAGCCGTTTGGATGAATGGAGGAAGTGCTTCGTCTTGTTATGAAAGACAGCATCACTTTTTCCAGCGGCTTCAGTGCGATGACCCCCAATGAAAGCTGTCAAACCGTGACAATACTTTTATTAAGTAATAATACGGAGCTTACGGCTGCCATCTGAATCGACTGTCCAGTGAAACCATGTGCCAAGTCTGGGAATGGGATGTAAATGGTTTTTTGTATATTTTCATGTTTCCAGTTATGTCACTTTTTTTACATCAAGAACGGTATTAATTGTTATGGGACTTGTTTGCAAGACAGATATTCTTTACTGAACAATAGGTTACCGTTTGACAATGAGTGGTGTTCATCATATAAATTACCTTTCCATCATTGTAAAGATTTGGATTGAAGCGAACACTGTGGCCACCGGTTGTCTCCAGATTCACAAGCGGAGGAGAGTTGGGATAATCTTGTGGGAAATATACATCAAATTCAAAGCAGCCATTGGCGTACGGTGTGTCTGCTGGGCCAGTTATCAAAACCTGAAATTACAACAAATATTAATTAGGCTGAGTTCTGAGGTGACAAAAACTTTGTGGAATTTCAACCTTACCTAAACCAACACAATAAGCAGTAAGATGATTCTGGGGTAGGAAGTGCTAGAAAATGTATTGATTTATACAGAACCATCATATTCAGCAGCATTGTACAACAAGTAAAAAGGACATATTTAGTATATCACACAACAGGACCCTATTCACCCTATGTCTTGGCACTATATAAATAGAAGAGATCAATGATAAGTGTTAAATATTTGTTATGGATTTAACCTTGAGAAAAATAAAAATAAAATTGCCCCTTGGTTGAGAATAATTGGATTTCATGATGATGATTCTGGGATATAATCCTGCTAGCATTATATTGAGCATCATAAATCTTTATGGGATTACCTTCATGATATCCAGTCTCTCCTCGTCACACCGAACAAAGACACTGGACGAAGAAGAAAGTGGAAGTGAAGTGGAGAGTGTCACGGCTTCTTGGGCAAGGCGACGGGCTCTGGCGGCGCTATTTGCATCACTTGCATTTTTCACCTGAGACATGTAGTGGTAATTAACCTTAAAAACCAACTTCCCATCGTCGTCTTCGGAAACCATCTCAAAAGTATCTAGAATGTGAACATTTTATTGGTGAGTTGATTGGACAAAAAGCATACAAGATTTTTCCTCCCAATGGTGCATTTTGTAGATCTATTTTTTTTTTTTTTGAATATCCTTAAGAGTCTTTGTGAATCAATGAGTAGCTGGCCTGCTGACAGATTCCCCATGCCTTACGTGGGGACATCCTTAAAGGCTTCTATGCTAGGGTTCCCCGAGGGCAGGTGCTGAGAACAGCTGGTTCAAGAGAAAATTTTCCTCTCTATGAATAGTTTTTGCAGTAGTTGCTAGATGGTAAGGCTATTGCCAGCAATGTTACGACTGGGCCCGGCTGAACAGGCAGAAGTAAGCGGATTGAGACTATAAAGGGAGCTGAAGCTGTTGATGTACATTTTGAAAGGTATCCTCTGTGGGATGCATCATCAAAATAAAAACTGTAATTTTTGATGACAATTTTCCTACCACCCTCAGGAAGTCAAAGGCTAAGGAATCAGTTAATTGTACTTTATAGCAGGGCTCGACAAATTCTGGGATCCTGGTCACAGTGGCGACTAGAAATCACTTCCTGGTGCCCAGGAAGCGCCCCCCTGCTTGGCTATCAGACGCACACTATATGAGACCCAGCGGTGGTTGAGAGGGCACCTCGCATGCAGAGGAAGCAGCGTGTGTGTGTGAAAAGTTTTGCTACTCCACACATTATAAATAAAAGGCACATTGTACTCTGCCCCAATCTAAACACGGCTTTAGACTGTACATTAATTTTATCATCGCGACAGCTAGGACAGAGGGCATGACTACTACAAGTATTATAACATGCGCATACAACATTAGTGGGAATATGACATACCCTATAGAATATAACTGCAAATTATTATTACTTATTGTTTTATATATCGCCAAATTCTGTATCGCTGTACAATGGGTAGACAGGACATAACCAGTAGCATGTAATATAACAAATTGACTTAGAGACAACAGGTGAGGAGGGCCCTGCTCAAAACAAGCTTACAGTCTAGAGGGATTTAGGGTGTATTACACAATAGGTAAAAGTACCGTTGTTAGGGATAAACCATCTACACTAGTAAAAGAATTGCCGGAGAGGGACTAGGAAAGGTGAGCTAAAAGAATATGGGAGGGTGTTAATGTGCTATGTTGTAAGCCTCCTTAAAGAAGTGTCTTGATAATGTATACTGGTATCCGATATATAAAATTAGCTCAGAGCTGACCTTGTTCTAGAATGCTGTGGAGGCAAGATTCAGCTGTCACTTCAGCCTGAAGGAAAACATACTAGGCATGGTTAATGCCATATCCTCAGCGTGGCTTCATTTCACACTTCATTCCAACGCATCTAATTCCGAATTAAACAAATGGCCTCGGCCCACTTGCACTAATCAGACGTTAGCAAAGGGAGTAGACGCAGGAAAAAAATATGTCTTGCTGTACATTTAACGTGTATAATTAAATGAGAAAATCACTCAAGGAGGATACACGAACTAACCATACGAAAATCTAACCTGAAGTGACACGGCCAAAGGGAAGCAGGCAGGAGGCTGTGCTTCTTAATAGTGGCACGCAGATGTATGTGTTACAATGGTTTTGTATAGGCTATTGCAAAGAGGAAATACATTATGGTGATTTATATGTTTGCAAACGTATGTATTTCATTGATATTAAAGGGAGGTAAATAAAGCAGACACAGGCTTCCTGCACACTTCCCTGTTTCAGACACAGAAATATATGCCTAGAATTACACATAATGGGACGAAACAAGTTTGTTGCTTTTAGCGGGCTGTTGAACACAGTGTTGCTGAATTCTGGCGTGCCGAATATTAAAGAATTACCGAATATTAAAGAATTACCACATTTGATATTCAGCACCATCCCTCTTTCTCACATGTGCTGCTTCTGGCAGGATCAATCGGCTGACATATATTCTTAAATGCAAATGTTTTTACAGGGAAATGTGCTTCTTGTACCTAGCACATTATAACCGTGATACCAGGGTATCTTTATTGGTATGCAAGCTGTTGGAAAGCTCCTGAAAAGGACTTTAACAATACAAACCTAGAGAGCATGCTGGCCTAACATTCCCTGAAGGATGCCCAGAACGTGCTATTAGCCGATTAGGTAAAAATCCAAATGACTTCAGGCCAATTACACCTGTCTTATGGGCATCCTGGCAGCAGCGCATAGTTAATATATTAAATAGTAAAAGAACAATAATCTTACCAAATTGAAGCTTTTTCATGATCGCAACATACTTCTCCTCTAGTGACCGCAAAACAGAGAAAGGCTTAGACTTCACAGATGATTTTCTGGAGAATTCGGCCAGTTTCTTTTCTGTAGGTAAGAAAAAGATATTTTAGTGTAAAATATTGCAATCCTTTCAAATGTGTTCTTGTATTCAACATAGCTTTTTTTTTTTTTTTTACACAAAAATGCTTTAGCTACCGTACTTACCGGCGTATAGCACGCACCGACGTATAGCACGCACCCTCGCCGGGACCGGAAGTGAGGGAGACGCGGCTGCAGATCGTGCAGCTCTAGGATATATCGGCGTATAACACGCAGGTAGGATTTCGGCTTTTTTTCATTTTTACAAAAGTGCGTGTTATACGCCGATAAATACGGTATATAAGGCAGAATCGGTTATGGGGAAATCAAACCACTCGATGGCTGTCATGTCTACAGAATGTATACCATAGAAATACAGAACTTGACAGCAATAACCATTGGGCTCATCTAGTCTGTGTGGCACTTTAAATTTGCAAATGCATAAGGAGATCCCAAGAATCCCACCATATGCGTTTGCCCCGTTCCACACACCCCAGCTAAATGCCCTGCAGGAGATGTGTTTTTGCCTTGCACATGATACTCACCTCCGGTTAGCTCCAGCGCTGCATGCTAGGGTCTGTTAAGACTACAGTGCATATTTGTGGAAATTGCTGCCATTTATTTCAATGGGATTACTTTCCTGCCACTGATTGGCTGCTTCAAGCAGCCAATGAGCGTCAAGAGACGTCAGAGGAAGAGGATGGCGGCCCCTTCTGTGTCAGGTAAGAGCTTTACATTTTAATTCGGAAGAATGCATATTAATGTACTCTGAGTACGTATGCATTGTTCTTTGGAGAGACTGTGCCTTTAACGCTCTAGGAAGGTTTGCATACAAATGTAACATATGGTCTGGTAACGCTAAGCCTCTGCTGGCAAGCCCAGCCTAATGCCCAGGAACATATTGGGACAAAAACACAGAAAGCAGGATCAATTCATGATCGTCCATCATCAACTCTACAAAGGGACTGCATGTAACATCAACAAAGGTAGCACAGAAAGGACCTAGTTTGGGCAGTGGCTTAAAATCAAACCAAAGTAGCACAAGGGAAAATTTCCAACTCCTCTTTCCTGGAAAACTTCTTCTAGTATGTTAGATAAGCAACACAGAATCAATTAACTAAATCAAGTTTAGAATTTTATCTTCACTCTTGAAGCATTGGAATTATTTCTAAATGGTCTGTATACAGTATGCATGTTTAAAACCCCGGTATGTCACTGGTTTGGGTTATCACCTTGGTTAGCTTGACGGAGGCTGGTGGTGGCAGCAAAAACAATTTCTGCTGTTCTCTGGATGTCTGGCACTAGCAGTGTGAGGCCTTCTGGCTCAGCATCCGACGCATCTGGTTTCACTCCTGCTTTGGCCTTATCTTTCTTGGACCTGTATTTGTTTGGAAAGAGAATAAAACAAAAGATGACATCCTGAAGAAATAGAACATTATTTTTCTTGGAACACACAGTTGGTAGAACTTCATAAATGACAAACTAGTTTTATTTTCCATTAAAAAAACCTTAATAAAGCACGTGTATATTCTGTACACTTTTTTGGTCTATGCATTTTATTTCATTGTCTTTCAACAACAGCTTCAGGAACTCTCACTGCAGCAGCATTTAGCAGCTATTTTGATTTCTCTTACTGCCCAATAAGTGATGATAAGTTAAGTCCCTAACGTTTTGTAATGTATACTGGAGCTCATTTTGTATGGAATCCAATCAAGTGTGTCCATTTTTTTAGCTATTGGAGTAAAAAAATAAATAAATAATAATAATTTACTCCCCGCCCTCGGCTGTGTGCACTGGAAGCAGGAAGTGTACTTTAGTAGCAGACAATAGCAAACATTTCATTGGCTGCTGCTGTCACCAGCTGTTTTTTGTACTTTATACTTTATTTGAAAATTGATAAACTGTTAAGAAGAACCTAAAGACAAGTATAGAAAGTGTATTGCAATAGAAAGGGGAAGAAGTGAAGGAAGTGGGGTAGGATCTGCACAGGTTTTTAATGTTTTCGTCCTCAAGAGGAATATATTTGCAACAGGGGTATTTGAAGATATTACACACATAAATCGCAGAAATTGGTGTTGCGGATATTAAAGGACGCAAATAGTCATGGGTGCTGCTGCCACGGACTTTAATAAGAACGCTACAGCACATGTGCTTTCAATGCTTAAAATGTGAAGGTCAAAATACTCAATTAAAATTCAGATAAACACAAAACTCCCTTTAAGGTGTTACCTCAGGCCTAATACTGAAGTAGAACTAATGTACTCTTGGAAATCAAGTCGGGGGAGCATTGCACATTTAACAAACATACCATACAAACAGTAAGGAGACTCGATATCAACGATTTTCTCCTCTACCGGGTTCAGTCCATTGGTACAAATGGCACCATGGAAATTACCAATTTCACATAAAAGGAGCAGTCATTTGAAACAAGTGACATGATTTCTCTTTCAATAGTCTACTGTAAAAGACTTGCTCTCCCCGACGTTGGCTGTTCCAATGTGAGTTACACATCTGGAGTGATTAAAATAAAATGATATATAAAATTGCAAACTTTCAGAAATGCAGAGTTACCATATATTTGGAGGCGGTAAATCTTTTGTGTATACTAGGAAATCAGAAATCACATCAAAATCAACTTCTGCTATAAAAGTTGAAAATAAATCAACCTTGCTGTATTAAGCGATAAACCCAAAAGCGGAGAGGGGACTGGCAAGTGTACTATTCTGTCAACTCAGCAACACTAAATTTATATTTTGTGTTCTTATGTTTTAAATCAGATTTTTACTTCATCTTGTAACATCAGCATATCTCGGAGCACATCCATGTGAGGACAAAAAAAAAACCTGTCAAAATGCTTTGTAGTGAAGTCTCAAGTTTAAGGGGACCGTGACCATCAAAGCTTTTAGCATCTAGATCTTGAAACTACCTTTAGCTTATGTTCTACATTAACTTACATCACCCACAGTGAGATTGGTGGCAGAGGCAACATTATGTCATCAAGTCTCAACAATAGAGCAGAGATACTATAACTTAATGGGGAGAAAAAATCACGCAGATACTGAGTAAAAAAAACCTCAAGTCTACTGACACAGCGCTGCCTTCACCATCATCACACTCTTCTAGACTGCGAAGGGCACTACTCCTCCAGCATGGTGTGTACAAAAGACCATTTTTTAATCAAACGTCTGTTTATTAAGTATGCACATTGTCAAAATAGAGAAGAAGCAGATAAAACATGTACAATATGCATGATGAAGTACAAAACAGGAGGACAGCAGGTAGTTACGATCCACAAGTCTTAACAGCAACCAAGCTAAAGACGCCGTTGTGTACGGATCAGGCATAGACAGCAAGCCAGAGTCTGTGTAACCTGAAGCAGGTGCAGCGGTACCAGTAATCCAGTGTAATGGAGACAGAGCAAGAACCGGAGACCGGAGACTCACAGCATAAACAAGAAAACAAAATAAGAAAAAAATAAAAATAAACAGTAACCAAATAAAAATGAAAGAAAAAGAAAGCACTTGCTGCCGCGGAATGTTATTGAAAAAGACACGGTCAACACGAGACGCGACAAACAACATGACCGAGCCCAACCCTAGGCGAGGTGGTAAAGGGGACCAGAGGTCAGTAGTTAATCCAGCAGCGAGCCAGGAGGAGGGGAATCATACAATCAAGGAACCCAAACTGGCAGGCGGTGGGGGGGATCAGCAGCACAAATCAAGGAGGCGGTTGGACGAAATAAAGGTCGTCCAGGGGAGCCAGGTGATATCATTCCCATATTCCTTCCCCTTGGAAGACGCCACCAAATCCTCCATTTGGTAGATAAAGGTAACCCTAGATATCCAGGCATCAATGGGGGGCGGTCTCGGGGACTTCCAGAAGCGAGGGATGACGGCCTTAGCCACCTGGATCAGGTGGACAAGCAAGGACCTCCTATAAGCACCATAGGAGGATTGCGTGGTGGAGCAGGAGAGCTGCCGGGGAGGCTACGAAATTGGGGTCCGCCACTGCTCTTATCACCCTCACCACGGTGGACCAAAAAGGGCGTATCTCCCTACAGTCCCAACACAAATGCAGGTACGAGCCGGCAGAGACGCCGCATCTCCAGCACAGGGGGGAGACAAGGTACAAAAGACCATTTATGACTCGTATTTATTGTTCTTGAAGACATTTTGCCCTTGATTAGGAGGAAAGAGCTAACTATATTAACACCTTCTCTGCCAGAAAAGCTGCTTAGCTTGCCACTTGTTATAATAGAAAACGGTAAAAAGCATTGCGCAAGGCTGTAATAGGAGCAATTCTGCAAGAATGATTCACCGACCAACAAAAAATTGGATTTTGGGATAACAGTATGTTAATGGGTTAATATTAAGTATTCTACTCGCACAGCACTTTAGAATAACATAAAAAAGAAAAACCCAAAAACAAATACGCTCCACATATTTCTACATATAGGGCCTTTTTTTTTTTACAAGCCCTTTTGTTTGAGAAGCAGATAGCTGGTACAGCAGAAAGTAGCTTACATCTGTCTCTTGAGATCATAAGAGAATAGCATTTAGCCTTGGGATTTCACCCCCCCCCCCTCATTCCCAGATATCATCTTTTGTTTAGATCACAAAAAAAAAACGTATTTCTCGTGACCGACCCACCCCAGCAATGATAATTTTCAGCAATGCAGAAAATTAATCATGGTAAGACCTCTGCAAAACAGCCTTTGTTTGACCTGTCTCCTCCAGTGCAATGTTACAACTGTTCTATTTGTTTCCAGCCTCTCCTTTTCTAAAACATTTAAGTTAATGCAAGTCTTTATATTGCAGAGTGTGCGCACACGCTTTAATTTCTACACTATCTCACCAGACATAAGCAAATATTGTGAAAAAAGATGGGGAGAAGGTTAGGAAGTATAAGTAGTTGCCCAGGTTGTCTACTTTTGACCATGATCCAAACCTGCATGAAGCTGAATAAGCAGCATACTTCCCAAGTGTCACACAGGACAGTGTGTATTATCGGGCAATATGTTGCTTCCTGTTGAGCTTCCACATTTCCACCTTTTGCAGGCAGTGAATTATGTACTGGCTGAGATCAGAGGATCATCCAGTGGCCCGAGAGCAGTAGAATCAATCCGGCTTCCAACATAAATGCCTTGCAAAAGGAGTTCCAGGGCATGGAATCACAAATTTCTACTTTATTAGATCACAAAATGTAGGTAAGACTTGGCTCTGATCATGCTTCCAGCCCAGCATGTAGTGAAATAAGTGCCACAAGCAGGGTTTTAATTAAACTACCTGTCCCAGCTTGAGTCTTTTGTTGTAAGGGAAGCTATTCTGAACTGTGCTCACTGGGGGCACACATAATATATGGCATTTAGAAGCATACATATTTTATTTTTATTTACCATATTTGCTCGATTATAAGACAAGATTTTTTTCAAAGCAAATGCTCTGAAAAATAACCATCGTCTTATATTCAAATAGAGGTCTGACTACAAGACTAAGATCCAGATCACCCGCAGCACTGCAGGGGACCTGGATCCTCCTCTCTGGCAGCCGGTGGACGCCTGTGTGATGCACGCAGACAACCTCCGCTGCTGTCGGCACTTCCTCTGGGGCTTCTATGACGGAGCACCTGCATCACATCACCTTCCGGTGCTCCGTCATAGAAGCCCCAGAGGAAGTGCGGACAGCAGCGGAGCATGGGGGGCAAGTCTAGGGATACAACAGTAAGTCAGGCCAGGGCAAGAGTGGCATATGGGGGTATAAGGGCTTTCTGGGGCAAGTTGACATTTAAGGGGGGCAGATATACATAACTGGGGCAGGTTGGCAAATAAAAAAATACTAACTATGAAAAAATAGTTTACATGTGGATTTATATTTACTAGTATAACTTTTTTCCTATAGGGCAGTCTTATATTCAGGCTTTTCTTTTATAAATTAATATTAAAATTTTGGGGTCGTCTCAATCGAGCAAATACTGTATTTTTACATAATCTGCAATATATATATTATATATATATATATATATATATATAAATATATCAGGCAACTCATTTTAAAGTAGGCTGTCTTACTATGTTTTGTGTGAATTTTTTATTTTAGCAAGTTACAAATGAAATTCTGATTAAATGTACCCTGGTAATTTAATGATGAAAATATGTGCAAAATGGAGACAAAATGTATTCCCGTAAAACATTTACATAAAACATAAATACAGCGGAATATGAACATCTGTGCTTGGTTCATATTTCAAATGTGTAGATAGCAGGGTCCATTGCAAGTAAAATATATCATGTTATCCATACATAGTACCCCAAAAATATCACAAGCAAATGTATAGATAAAAAGCTAAGCTTACCAGAGTGTACCCTTATCATTGTGTGCCTAAAGAGGTAATGGTGTTTAGTGATAGAAACCCACAAAACTATAGCATAAGATATAGGTAGTTTTAATAAATGGCGGGCATGTTTTTTCCGAATATGTATATATATATATTTATCGGGCCGCTTGGTTCCATTTGACCCTTGGACCAGAACTTACCAGCCTTTATTTGTAAGCACACAAAATAGGGTCACGGTTTTTCTGTAATGGGTCAGGAGAAGAATGCTTGAAGAAAACTGATCTAAAACACGCTATTTTTCCCCTTAATTTACTTGGCATCAATGCAGTCATTAAAAGGTATTTTATTTACTGGGGTGTGTTTCATACTCGGGGGTGCTACTCAATACTGTACCTTAGTCTGTTTGTGTAGGTGTCAACACAAGTTTTCATTTTGGCCAGCAATGTGCCCACGGATGCTTGCGATTCTGACTGCTCCTCATCGTCTTCTCCATTACCTCCAGATAGTGGCAAGAGCAAAGGTACCAAGGCAACGCAGGAAGCAATGGCTCGGAGCAGCTCCAGGAGAGCCCGGTATAATGGAACGTGTCTGGCCATATCCAATACTGTAAACACAAAAAAAGGCAAAGTTATGTACCAGTGTTTAAAAAGGCTGATTGGAATATTGTTGTGCTTAGTGCACATGTTGTTCAAACAGCTTACGTTACGGCCACAGTTGTCTCCCTAGTGAGATTTTTTAAATCTGGTTATTGAATCTCCTAGTGAGATTTTCAAAAATACTATTGCTCTGTTGAAACAAACATGTAAAACAGTAAATAAAATAAAAAATATTACTGAGCAGCTGCAACCACACGTTCATTAAAAAAAAAAAAAAAAAAAAAAAAAAAGATGTACAATGACCGTTTAGGTCACGGATTAAACAATGGTGTTTATTCACTCAACCGAGCGTTGGGGTGGATTTGAGGTCAAGTGAACCATTTCATTTCACCAACTAATTTCGCCGTCTGATCCATTGGAGCTCTTCACAAGAGCAAAAGGGCAAAGTTACAAGGGGTAAGGGGTCAATCGGCATTTTTAACATCTATTGACAGTATTCAGGTATTTGCAATATTTTTCCATCAGGAAGAAATATCTAGTATTGCCTATATACAGTCACATTAATGTCAACTTGGTGACACCACATCATCATGTCTTGTGGTCATATTGATTTTAGAGGATAGAAGTTTCTAATTGGTAACCATTTCAAATCTCAATGAACAGTAAGATATGACCTTGTGCGAGTCGCTATTTTCCACAGCCTCACAAATTACAAGTCGTTAAGAGAGTATGGATTACCGACATAAAGAGAATTGGCACAACATACTATACAGTGCGTAACGGTTTTATTACTGGCTGTTGAATAGCACACAATGAATCCCACCAGCGTATACCACTATCATAGCATTAGACGTGACACTTAGCTGCTTTAAATTCAGTTTCTTTATAATCATGATAAAAAAAAAATCAATGACAAGCAGAACAAGTAATAAGAATATTGGCACATTCCTCATAGATCTCAAAAAAAATATTTTTAGTTGGTATGCAAATCCTGTTTTTTTAATTTTTTTTTTTTATACAAAGCTAACAGTAAAGAAAAAAATATATTGTTGGTAGCCACATCTCCAAGACTTGCTGCACCTTAAGAACAATAAAAATGTATTTTATGGACAAGGATTGTTCTTAGGGTATGATCATACACACTCTTCATCCGCATGACTGCGATGGGATTTTTTTTCTGAAACTTGGCTGGGGAGTTAAACGAGCGCTCCAGCCCTATTTCATATTAAATTGATATTGCGCAGGCATTCCTTATGAGACTTGTGTCTCATCTAACTCCTCCCCCACCTGTCGGTGCAGACAGCAGGAAGCATACCTCAGTGCGCTGCTTCTACAGTCTCAGTGAAACTCTTATTCTAGTCCATGCAAAAAGGACTCCATCTAGCTTTAGTAATGTTGGCCTGCACTGTTCTTTTAAAGGGAATGTATCATGTAATTTGTACATATATTCCTCACCCAACTGAGCTGATCCTTTACAGCAATGATAAGCCCATGCTCAAAATGTACCTTCTTAGTGATTTACATCGAGACATTGTTTATCACAGTAATAAGAGCTTTCATGAACACTATCCACAGAAACTCAAATGCATTGACCCCTTCCCAAACTATTTTTGTTATGGTTCAGTAGGGTTAATAAACCAAACGAAAACATTTTCCCTGTGCAGTTGAATTAAAGGTGTTGCTGACCTATAGAAAAAGTGAAAAGGATAAGTAGACTATAAGTAGTCTTAAAAACGAAGCTTCAGCATGTCTACTTTCACCAAGCACCTAATTCTGCATTGTGTTTCCATTGAGTTACCATTCGCAAAAATCCTGAATTCTCCATACATTTTTGTACGGTTTTCTCCTGCGTAATGGGAACAAGCCATAGCCTCTGCGCACTACAAAGTGTTAGATTAAAAGCGATCGCTCATGTTAACAGAATTCTGAAAATGAGGTACGCCATGTTCATATTTTATTCCCGATCCCTAATACAAATTGATTTAGCCATTTGCAGCTTGTTCTTTCTGCAATAGAGGGCGACAGGACAGAAAATTACCTATGCAAAAATTGAAAGTTCTTTTCACCTTGCCTCCTCTCATTAGTACCCGCTAATGAACACATTAACCCCATGAAGTCCACTGGCTTAACAGCAAAAGTATTTTAACCATACGGCAGGGAATAATTCCCCCTTTCAGAGGACATCTAATTTTAACAAATAAGCCCTTGATGTAATTTCTATAAAAAACAGTGGCGACAATTTTGATGCCCCCAAAAACGTTCAACGTGCAAATCAGTATATTTGCGTTACCGCGCAAAAATAGGCAACAATGCCTTTAAACAGGACCCTTTTTTTTTGTTGTGAAACTCAAACAAAAATGTGCCTTGAAAGAGCAATAAATGTCAAGAATATTACTGTATGTGTGTGTCTATAATGCATGCTAAGCTGTTTATGGAAGCCCAGTGCACCCACTGGGACGAGGTTATACACATTACTGTTGGGTAGAACCAGGAAATCATCTAATGGTATGGAACGCCTGACATCACATTACCAATAACATGCACATAAACAAGTCTTCCAGTAGAAGCCGTAGAGGTTAATATGGTGAGAGAATTTAAACCCTTAAGGACAGGAGATGTAATATCACTCTACAATAGAGTGTTTAGCAGTCTTTGTATAGCTACCCAAAACACAGGGTTGGGAGGGGGGGTTAGAGAAAAAAGAAAATTCTTACGTGAGAATTTCTTTGCCTTATCATTTCCCATTAGCATGAAGAGAAGATAGTTCTGCCGATTCAGGTAGGGTAGCAAATTCTAAAATGCCCAAAAACTCCCCTATCAGTAAATAATGTAATAATGTAATGTAAATAATACCGGGAAATTACAAGGGAAAGAAACTCGAAGGTAACAATTTCCCGTTTCCACGCCATTCCCCGCAGCATGAAGAGGATATGTAACAAAACGACGATAGTGGCTTGTAAACGTATGCAGATGCTTCCAGGAGGCTAATCTCTTCAGATAGATCAGTAAGCACATATAAATGTCCAGAGTATGAAGTCAGAACTCTCTAAGGTGAAAAAAACTGGTAGGATGATGTCTTGATTAAGATGAACAGTTGTATAAACCTTAGATATAAATTCTGGGGGAGGGCAAAGAACAACAAGACCCTCAAAGAACTTGATATATCGTTCTTAGAGACAGTTTGTAACTCCTACTCTTCTGGCTGAAGTGAAGGCTCCCAGCAAAGCGGCCTTTATAGTGAGGAACACTTTGTGGTTCAAATGGTGCAACGGCCAATAGAGAGAGTACTAAATTCACAAACCTGTAAACATCTTCTTTGAGGCTGCTCAGGCAGGCAACTAGAGTTCAACTGTCGGACAGGATCCTTACAGCCTTTGTCAGTAGCCGGACCTCCCATGACACTAAGAGCCTTCCAGGCTACCAATAGCTCCAGGAAATGTATAGGCAAGGCCTACTCCAAAGTTGACCATGTGCCTTAAAGAAAATTCAGTGCAGATGACTGTCCATACATTGTCAGCCCAACACAAATTCTTCTTCTGTAGCCAACATCTACCCTAACGGTGGTGGGAATCATGCATTCTCCAGAAACAGACCAATTCCAAGTCCTGAGCATAAAACTTTGAAGTTGTCGCATACCTTGCGGCTGTCATCATCCCCATTAACTTCATCATCCATCTGAGACTGCATTTCTGCTGATGCATAACAGCAGATGTCGGATTCCTAAGAGTCTGGGACCTTGCTTTCCAGAAGGAATGTGTCTATTCTCACTCCTAGAAACGTGTCCTGGAACGTTGAAGACAAGACTTCTCAAAAATGTATGATCCATCCTGGTTGCTTCTAATGAGCAATCATATATGGCACAATTGCCGGATCATGGAGAAACACTAAAAAAAGCCCCCCAAAGTGTAATGATTCCCTGCTCTAACTTGATTGACAGTTTTATTAAAATAATTGTTTTCCTTTTTTAAAACTACAGCTTGGGTTAATATGCCCACTCTATTTAATGTTACTTTAAGGACAAATGCAAATTATAACAGTAACATTTCTTAATTATCCAACAATCACCTATGTACAACTACACTGTAAGAGGTGAGAGGATGGTTGTATTTGATGTGTATTATAGCTAAACCAGATCTACTAACTCCCCCCCCCCCTATGATTGGTCTAAAGAAAAAGACAAGCACAGAGCAAAAACAGCATGGTCCAATTCTATTTCCCTTAAAATCAACGACAATGTTTCAAGATGTATTAAAAGAAAAGAGAACCAAATGTAATGGGCCGTTAAATAGATAATATTGAGCTGCACTAACTTCTTTTTCCAAATCGTTTAACATTTTGAATACAGCTTAATTGGAAGAGGACGGCACTCTGGTTACATTCAAATCTCATAAAAGAGGGATTCCCCAACACCAATGTATGCATTTAATAATAATGCCATTTGGTTTGCCAGTTACAGTTTCCAGATAATCCTGTAAGATGAAAGATGGCTTTATTTAATGTAACGATTGCGCTGCGATAAGCTGGCCTTTGTGTAGCTCTTGCAGGTCCGCATCAAACGTACTGAAACGCTGTTCATTTTAAGGAACTCATTAACATTTGTGCTATGTGTATTAGGCGGGCACAGCGGGGGCATTTCTGGGAAGAGGAGAAAGGTATAGCCAGTATACTATACTAAGATACCACAGGCTAAAAAGCACAATACAGAGGCAGCTTGTCCCCCGATTACATCCTTTAAAGTCCACTCTGCTGCTACGCACGCAGCGGATGGCTCAGGTGCTACGTTTCCTGAAAGACTCTACTTTGCGAACATCTCCCACCATTGCTAAATAATTCAGTACTGCAGGCATCCCTAGCTCTCCTCACTGCACCTTTCCAAACATATGAATATAGTCTGCACGCTGCCGGCATTCATGTCGGCTCCACAAGCTTTATGCTGTGCTGCATTTTAAAGTCATAAGTCACGACTCTTTTGCCGAAAGGTTTTCCTCTGTGCGTGCCTTGCTTGCCTGACAATTCCCTTCAACAGTCACAAAGGGGTTGGCCGAGGATGATGCCGTGTTGGGCTCATGTTTTGCTTTTCCTCCAAAGAGAACTACAACATAACGCACACATTTATTGAAGGTCTGTATCGCTAATGAAACACTGATTAAGAGATAACACGTAAAAAACATTATACAAATAAGAAGCAAAGATTAAATTAAAGAAGTGGTTTGGAGAAGGAAAAGAAGACATACTGCAGACATTATATTCACTTTAATGATTTGTGCCCTTAAAAATCTAGAGGCAATCATCAGAAATATCTATTTCCCTACAGCAGGTTGGATAGGGTGTGCACGGAGGCTCCGCTCTTTTGCGGAATACCTGGATAACAAAGCTGATACTGGGAGAAGCAGACGAAAAAAAGGAGACAAAAATAAAGAGACAAAGAGACAAGAGAAGAGCCACAGAAAACGAGACAGGGACATGGAAGTTTATCTCAAAAAAAAAGTATACTTTCAGGGATTTTCTGTTTTTTGTTGTTTTAGCCCAATCACCCTGACACCCGTGGCAAACAATAGAATGGCTCGGTGATACTGACCCAGCCAGACACTCTTAGTGATGAATGTCTATTGAGGAATGGACTTCATTAGCAATGCTATAAAATCGGGTCACTGAGTAGAGAAAGTCTCCCAAAAGATCACATGACATCAATGGCAACCTCCAAGTCCGGATGTTTATGGGAACAAGGCATTTTAACACGATTTTTTCCATTGGTAACTGGATTTTTCAGGATCTATCGTAAATTAACCAAGCCTTACACAGAATCAATCCTAAGGAAGCTCTAGGTTCTTCCCAGGGTGGAAAAATACTTCATTTTATTTACAACTTCTTTCTAAAAGCGTAATGAAAACCCATAGCTGCCTCATTGATCTCTTTAATTACCTACGGACTACAGCAATACATATTGCCGGGATGCAGAATGCAGTAAATATTCCGATATTAATATAGCATTTCTTGTGCTGTTAGTAATATCAGAATTTTATTTGCTGGAAGGAGGAAAAAGAATCCTCGGCCTCAAAAATAAATAAATAAATAAATAAAAATATATATATATCTCTATTTATAATGCTGAAGATTTTTTTTCCTTTTTGTGGGGGGGGGGGGATTTTTTTTTTACCACTACACAGTGTTAGTTTTTATTAAAAGGTTTTTACAGTCAATAAGTTTTTTTGTTTTTGTTTTTCATACAATAGATTATGGCATTCATCAGCATTATTCTGTGTCCACAGTGACATGTGAACGGAAGTGTGTGTATGTGTGTATGTATGTATGTATGTACATACGTGTGCGTGCGTGGGAGAGTATGTGTATATATGTATGGGTAATTCTATGTGGATTTTGGAATGTGTCAAGATGTGATATAGATTTGCTACTGCTGCGCGTAAGTATATTGTATACCATTCATGTGTAATTGGCATAATTAATTTAAATCATATTGTTAATACTTTGTAGCAATGATATAGGCATGGACATCAATGGAGATCATCTTGGAGTAGGGCTCTCCTCACCTGTTGTCTCTAAGTCAATTTGTTATGTTACATACTACTTATGTCCTGTCTACCCATTGTACAGCTCTACGGAATTTGATGGCGCTATATAAAACAATAATAATCTTCTTCAAAGGTACCACACAAGCTACTACACATACGAAAAAGCATAACCACTGGCTAAATTCCACGCAAACAATCAAATGAATCCAAGAAGCATTCCAAAGTGCTAATGGAATAAGCACGGCTCAAAAGTGGAAAACCAGTTTAGGATGCATTATTTACGTCACAAGAAATCATGTAAACTGATTTTGTGTAAATTTAAAGTTCACTCGGACCAGACTGGTATTGGAGCAAAACTAGCAAAATGAATGATATGTGGGGATGGCTGATTACAAGGCAATGATAATGCATCACTATATAGTATAATTTAATACTATAAAGTAGCCTTGCATATTATGGTGGTTTATGTGCCAGTCACAGCATCAAGCTACATTATCCTTCTCAGAACATATTGACGTGGACAATAATTGCTGTTCACGCAGTATCTGTCAATATATACCTCTTGTTACACGCCGTGCTCTCTTGGAGAACAACCCCCTCACTGCTTCTGATTCAAAACCACTCCATGGGATGTCCTACCCAAACACACTGTTACAGAAACATCAGAAGTTTAACTTAAATTACAGACGATTTCAAGCGGGAGGGACCACCATTTTTAATTAACAAGTATCAAAAATATTATGTTTTTGTCTTTAAAAAGTTAGCTTTTGCATAGGAAAAGGTTTTCAGGAGATTGACTCCATTTTTGTTTTGTTACCTTAGTCCAATCTACTAAACCTGTGACTGATAACAGAATGGCTCAGTGTTAATCACACAGCCAGACACTCTGACTAAAGAACATCTATAGAGGAATGGATTTCATTAGCATCGCTATAAAGAATCAGGTCACTGAGCAGGGAGGAAGGTCTCCCAAAACATTGCATGATATCAACGGCAGCCTCCAGGTCTGCCTATAAAAGGACGTTTTTTGGAACAGAATGAGACAAAACTAAGGTTTTTCTCAATGCTAAAGTGCATTATTGTGTGCAGCACTAAATGCTTCTCCAAGGTTCCACATTGGTTTGACAAGACTTAATTATTTTGAGATCACAATCTTATGTTTTACCACAATTAACATAACGGAAACATAATATAGTGAAACCAATGGGGTGTAGGCCTAGAAAGTTTTTATAAATGCAGACATGTGCACAAGTATCTACTAGTCAGGTATTACATATTTAATTAGAATGTCAGAATCGCTCTTCAATCCGTCATTTCAAATTAGATTTGGAAGCAACTTATATTTCAGCATTAATAAAAGCGGCTGTTTTAATTTGTGAGACTGGGTGCATGAGTATATCTCTGCACCTCTAAGCGAAAATCCTTGAAATTGTTAATATATTTGAGGTGGAAGACTCTACTGACCGTACTTAAAGTCACTACTGGCAGTCCGGCCCCTCAAGTGAATATAGCTGTTCTTAAATATAATGTAACAATCTCAAAAAATTCAGTTAAAGTATGGATACTGCTGGATGTTAAAAAGATTCACTGTGAGTGTGTGTGTGTGTGTGTGTGTGTGTAATAAATGATATATAAGTAAATATTTCAACACTTCTTTCCTCCATGGAGGTTGAAGCTGCCATTTAAAAACATAACCAGCAGAGGAACTGATCTCTAACAAACATCCCATCAATCACAAAGTGACTGAACAGAACAAAGTTTTGTTTATCTACGCATCCATTTTAATGCCTTTTTATACAGCTGTAGAACGCTTTTGCTACATAAACCAGGAACATCACGGCAATCTCTGCAAGGGATACTAGCATAGGAGAAACATAAAATATATCAGTGGATAAGAGTATATATGCAATTCCAGTGCAAAGTTTGAAAAGTGACCCAATTGTCGGAATGATCTAATAAGCAGGAATACCACTGATCACTATGATAAAATGCTACTTTCAGATCATTTTCCCACACAAAACCTTGAAAGTTTTATATAGGCTTCCATTCCTTGCTTGTTACACAATGAACTAAGCTACATGAGATGATCTTCCCAGGAATACGAGTAGGTCAAAAGTCTCTACAGACCCATGAGAAATTGTTAGAGTGCTTCGGGGTCTGCCAAACGTGAACCCTTACTGGCCTGCTTCATTTAACAGGTTTAACTTCTATCCACCTTTCTTCAAAATGTGGCTGATCCATTGCGCCACTATTCTCAAGCATGGAAGGCCTAAATCTTTTAAAAACAGAGGTGTTGCGTTTGTAATCCATTAGGTGATGGAATGTATGGAATTACATCCATGGACTTAGGCCTTCAGAAGTAGTTCTTAATTTTCTGCTCCGCTCATGGTCTTTATGCATATCCTTCAGGGAAGTAAAAGCCAATATACTGGTTTCTGTGCTACTGCCAAGCAACGGATATTTACAACACTAAGAATACTGAATTAAAAGATCAGCCATTTATATAATACTCATTTATTTATATAATAATTTATTTATACACACATTGAATGCTATATGCGACACATTTGATCTTACAGGAAATCAAAATATGGCCCATCACGTCTTTGGAGAGTGGAAATATGCAGTAATTATAACATTAAACTAAAAATGTAAACATAAGAAAAGAATCAACTGCACCTCTAGCAGTGACCTTCCCAGAAAAGGGTTAGATACAGTGCTAGAGATCTCAGATTACCACCAATAGAGTTAAGAACCTAACAAGTGGATATGCCGTCTTTCTCAACAGATAGACCATGAAAATGGGGGCGGGGGGTGGAGAGAGAGAGAGAAAAAAGAAACCTACACGTCACAATACACATACTTTGTAATTTTCAGAAGGTTAGCCTGTGTAATTGCTTTCCATAAACAGATGCCTGAGGGACATTACAGTTCAGCCATCATCACTGGTTACTGCTAGATGACGCACGTACTGTGACCCATCTGATTTGGGTGGTAGGCTCGCAAGGAGTGACTATGAACAGAGGCAGTGCCATTTCTAAAACAATATGCCTGTCATGGTAAAGCATATGGGGGGGGGATTAAGGTAGGAACCGCTTTTCAGCTCAAGTGCCCTAATGCCACCATCCGTCATGTAGCCCTTCCTCATAACGTCAAGGAATAGGGTTAACTCTCACACCTCCCTCCTTCTGCTCTCCCTCCCTTCTACACGCACAAGCTACTCGCTGGAATGGTTGCAAGAATCAAATGTGCCTGGCCTGACAATGCTAGTGCTGCGCATTGTTATGCAACTCACTGTCTGGGAGGGCAGCTTGTAGCTCCTCTGTTCTGCAAGTGCCAGGTGCACATATAGTCAAGTGTCACAGATCGCTACTGTAATGCAACTCCAAGCAGGGCCACTTTGCTCGTCTGGTGGAGCTGGCTGTCGAGTTTTGCAATGTTCAGGAAGACGCCTGGGGATTATTTGCTTGCGATGCCTGCTTAAGGTGTGAGGCGAGTTCTGTTTGGGGAACCTCTTGCATTGGGAACAGCTTCCGCGCAAACTGTAACCGAGCTCACAAGACACGGACCATGTTACCAGCAGGGAGGCTTATGGGAACGGAGTGTGGCTTCCAATCTTATCTTAAGGGAAAACTGACACGGGGGAGTCAGCCAGGCAAATGAAAAGGCAACGCAAACAATGTGCATATTTACCACAGTAATAAATCATTCATCCCTTTAAACTCTCCAATCAAAGGAAAGAAAAGACTGCGTGGATCTTAACAGAAGAGAAGCCTCGTGGAAAACTATTCACACGCTGTGGATCAATATCGAGTAGCATCTTTTTCCCGTCGCCTGGATTCATTGGATTAATGATAGATTGAGGGTCCATGAATTTTGTTGCTCTTTGCCGTTCGTTATTAAAAGAGGAAGGAAACGGAGGGGGAAAAAATGCATGTATTCGCGCGTGTATGTGTGTTATGCCGTCAGTTTACAAGGCACTTGATTTCTCTTTGTGTGAGGACATAGAAGCATGACTGATGCCAGTGTACTCCTGATGCAGAGTAGGGTAAGGAAAAATTCCTTTTAATCGTCACTTTCATATTGTAATTGTGCATGCCGAATGACAATGGGCTGTCAAAGCTTCATTAGTGAAAGCTTGGTGGAGTGAATGAATACACAGCCAGCAGCGGAGGCAATGAATGACAATTTACACCTCCCGTTAAAATTGCTTTGTCCTGTCTGTCACTTTCAATTATTAATGCAGCCCAAAAGGAAAAAAAAAAAAAGAGTAAAAATAAGAATAAAAATGCCACTTGTACGGCATGCAAACAGGTTTTTAATAGTAAGTATAGGGAGCATCAAGCTACGCTCATTTAATTTGCTGTAGACTATGTATGAAAATGGAGTCTTATAGTGTAACAAAGGCATCAACAAGGCTGTTTGGATCCATTCGAATGCCCAGCACAGACACGAGTTGGATCCGGCTGCGCATTCCAGGGAATGGTAACCACCACACAGAATGAAAATGCAATTCAAAGGCTGAATTCACCACATATCACCAAGTGTCCAATTTACTGGAGGGGGAATAGGGACCTACTGAATTAAAAGAAATAAAAATAAAATACACAGGTATTTCATGTTTCATTAGCAAATAATAAAAAAAAAAAGATATATATTGATATATATATATATTTTTTAACATAATATGGGCATTCTCACATTTTTCACGGTTTTTAGGCCAATATACAGAGAATATATTTTCATTGGAGGTGCATCAGGCTCAAATTAAGCACTGCTTTTTGACAGCGTTTACCCACAAGGATTCAGATGTATTCAGAATCTGTATTCTCTGGCATAAAACATTCCTGCCATGGCTGGAGGGCTCTTAGTCTCTCCGGTGCTGGAGAGGGTTAATTGCAGATTCAACTCCGAATGTACAGATGGATTGCAACACACACAATGTATCAGTTTGTCAACAAGCAGGTTCATTACAAGGCATGTGAAGATACACGTTTGCGCTAATTTCAATGGCATAACTTGCCAAGTCACTTGAGTGCCACTGACCTACTGTACCATCATTACTCCATGCATGTGCCCATACATTAAACAGTGCGAGCTAAATTTAAATAAGACATGGTATTTTAGACTGTTCTGGATTTTGTATTACGTGGAAAACTGCCCACACTTCTGAAGAGCCATTGCTACCAGAATTTCAGGTCCTTTACGCCGTTATAACTGCATCTTAGGAGTTATATGACCATGTTTACCCAGTTCACAAATGGCAGATATAAGCTAAATGTGTCTGTTGTCCTACCCCTTTTTTTCTAGACAGTCTTCAGAGGCGTGCTGAAGACATTTCTGGGAAAAATGGTCACATCTGCTATCACTGCAGCAGCAGCAGAAGTGAAGAGGCAAGAGGAGAAAGAGGAAAAAGAGGAGTCCATTTTGGCCATGTTGGGAATTATAGGAACTGTGCTAAATCTCCTTGTCATCATTTTTGTTTACATCTATACTACCCTCTGACAGCCTTTACCTGCCTCGGAGGCGTAACAAACGAGAGGTTAACGTAAACCCCAGGAGCTGGGAGAAAATGAAAAGTATGGTGGGAAATAAGAAGACACTTCAAGAGATCTCCTCTATGAACTATCCAATACATTCCAGAGCTAAGTGCCTAGGTGGATCGCGGGGAATGGGGCGCATTTGTCAATGTAGATAGGACTACAACTAAACAAGCCAGCCAATGAAAGCTGCACGCTCTCAATCTGGCTCCAATGAGAGGCCATAGAAACAAAGTTAATGCCGAGCTACATCAATTCTTAAAAGGAGCCAATATGATTGCTGTGCTACTGCCATATTATATCAGGAATGGATACAGGAAAGGATATTTGTCCGCACCAATTTCCATCACACTTTGTCATGAGTTCACCATACAATACACCATTAGACAACATGAAGACTCTCAGTAATGCTTCCATGCAGGTAAACCCATGGATGGATTTTATGGAACCACAATATGGTTTTCCCCAAATATTTTTTTTAAATTACCTTACTAAACTTGTTGAAATATAAAGGACTATTCTGCTTCTACTAACAAGTGAATTATACCCCATAATACAATAAAATGTTTTAATGAGATAGTTTTGTATTTCGCCAATGGGTGGACTAAGGTGACATGTATTTTGTTAAAAGGCTGTGCCTTGGTGCTTGGGGGATTCAAAGATGAGGAAATCGGGTTAGAAATGTTTAATGAATGCAATGGTATCTTATAGCAAGGATGATGGAACGTGTAGAAAGTGGATTTGCTTTCTGCACCAGTTACGTATATCTTTAAACCCTAAAAAACCTGAATAATAAGGCATGTCTGGATGGGATTGAGTAAAGACTACACTGGCCACAAAAGCAAAAAATTATCGGAAACCAATAAGAAATGTTGTAAATCATGGGAATGTTTTTGTAGCATTGAAGAAGTAAAATTCGCAGGACAGAACCATCTTCATTACACTTGTGTGAATGAGTTTTAATTCAGTTTAGGTGGTTTAGAAAATCTTACAGCGATATGGCTAAAATTGTTTCTCGCAAGAAAAAAAATCTTCCGGGAAATCAAGGGGTGCTTATATGTCTTTGTCCCGATTAATATTACATTTTCTTCCTCAATATTCTTGAACTAGATATTTTGACCTTGCCAGTATAGTTCAATAAAGTCCAAAGTTCTTAAAACTCTACACATGGCCAAAGACTATTACAACGTAACATCAGCAAAATACATACGCCTGTATAACTTAAGTAGAAGGCATATTCTTTTATGTGCAATTTCGATGCAATTTAAAAAAAATCTCTTACAATAATGCTACCATGTGTAATTTACGCCCTTTCATTAACAATGATATGTTTAGTTGGTCTAATATGCCAACTTTATGAAGAGCAAGTAATCTTCAAGGTGATGTTTCGCCTTTCAAGTAAAATTGAGCTTCAGAAACATCCCTAGCACTGTTAAATACAGAAAACCTTTTTCCCAGAAATAATTGTGTAAAATTATGTCTCATTCAATCGCTGGGTACACTTAATTGTCACGTGACACAAGTTGACACTCATTGGTAGGTTATTGCCATATAAATTGAAAGGGCTCCTTAAATTTAGTTTTTTTTAAACAAACATTAAAAGGGAAAACATGTCCTAAGGTTGAAGTGGACAGCAACTTTAACGTAGGTAGGTTCTTGGGATGTTTGACTGGCTATATATTAAAAATGTCTGCCACTTCCTGTCTCATTCAGGTTATATACAGACATCCCATAACCTGAGATGTACATGTGTATACCAATAAACTGAACAGCCATATACCTACATAGTATTATTGTATACCTCTAAATAAAAAGGTTCACAAGTACCTTCAGTTTTGTCTTTGTGGCAACCTGTAAGCAACAGGTATCTGGAATGGCAGGGATTGAGCGCTCATTATGTGCAGCGTTGCTTTGTGCCGTAATAAGGTGTAAGAGCGCAGCACTAAACACACAACCAATGTTCTCCTTCATCTACTTTAACAATGTCTATGTCTACTCACAGAATATATACAGATAACATCTACCAAATGTAAATGGTTTCTAAACGCAGAATAGGTAACAACCCCTACTTTAATAGAAAATGTGTATTCCATATAGTCTATAGTCTACACGTTTTACAGCATTCCTGAAGGTTATATGTATTATGCATTACTCATCGTCCATGATAGGACAAGCCCTATTAAATTAGTGCTTTTAATAAGACTTTTCTATGAAAACTGAAGGTCATATGTTGAGGGTCACAGAAGATGGTATAGCCACTTCTAAAAGACACATAAAAGGTTTGTCAAAGTATATTTTCCTTGTGACAGCAGTAAAGGCAAGGAAAAACACACAAACAAGTAGCTAGAGCCCGGACGGAGTTACCTATCTGAAAACAAACTTTTATAAATTAAAACTTATCTAAATTTAGCTTTGGATCATTAAACAGGGGGCAAAACATTACAAACCCCAGAAGTGCTATAATCACTCTGCATAAAGCAATAACTCTCTGAAATCTTATTTAGTACTAAACCATAGATGCTGAAAGGAACAGAAGCTCATTGACAAAAAATGACATCAACGCATATATGAAAAGCCGTAACAACGGAAGGGTAATGTTCTAATATAATCTCAAGAATTTGAAAATTTTGTCCCACAAATTAAAAATGCTGGTCTAACTGGTCGTGAAACAGTTAAGCACCAATATATGTGCAAAGAAATAGTAGGAGACAAGAAACCCATCTCATTATGGTTCACCTTGGTTGGTTAGGTCCAGCAAAGTGACATGAGCAGGCCCTCTTAAAGTCACTTCCTCCCGCCCAATCTAGTAAGTCTACACAGTAAGTCGGGTTCATACGACATGCATTATCCACCTCTTCAAAAAAAATGTGTGCACTGGTGAGGTTTATCTCAATGTTCCACAAAAACATCTTAATTATAAAAGCGGACATATTGTTTTATATGCATTTTGTATAATTGCAAATATAATACACAAAAGTCTGTCAGGAATATTTATGTAACTGCATAAAGCTCAGAGGTTTATGATGTCAATGCCCGATGATGACGATAGGAGTAGCCATTACCGTGTCAACTAAAACACAGCACACTGGGTGACAAAATGATGTCCTATACACATTTGACAAAAGAAATTGGGAAGAGCGTGACCCCGTTATAAGACGTGAACTTTTCTAAGAGGCTGTTTTGCGGGAAACCTGACATAAGGGGAACGGTCACATTGGACATGAAGCTGAATACTGCACCTACTTTGTTATTGCCGTTACTTCATGTTCAGCATTTTGGTTATTCGGATATGTCCCGCTTCTGCCACCCAACAAAAGCATAGCCAATGCGATTCATTCCCCATGATGTAAAAGGTAAAGATTGTATTGAAATCCAGTATTTCGACTAGGCGGAAGGTTGTAACACACTTCCCGTACTCTACATCCACTCCGTGTAGAATGAGACATTTAGTATAACCGTGCAGTACCTCTGAAAGGATATAATCACAATTACGTTTGGATGAGGCACGAGTTTGAAAGATCCGGCATCTCCTGCATATAGCCCATCAGAAAAAAAGTGGTAGTGTGAGTTAGTATAATATCATGGATAGTCTAGAATGTGACCGTTCCCCTTTAATATCAATGATAATGTGAAAAAAGGTGATGTACTTCTTCTCAAAAGGGCAAAATAGAGATTTTCCTCAACCTGGAAGGTTGTAGGTACAGCTTAAGGTCAACGTTTACCATAAGGGTGGGTAGAACTGTTTCCATCGGCTGTTTGGTCACCTATATGGGACAACCATTTTATAGGCTGGAACTGAAAATGTGAATTTCCTCAAATGGGTGGGACACAAAATTGCCTATATGTATACAAAACAAAAAAATGTATTCTTTAATAACTAATAAAGTCATTATTTAATGTCAATCCCGATTATGGTATTTGTTAATAGTCTGCGAAAATGCACTTTTCCTTTCGTTACACAAATATTTAGCTACATCTATTCCAAAAATCCACAGGGTAATGGTCTCTGAAAAGGGGTAAGAAAGCGAGATATATTATAATTACAGAAATCATAGCCCACAAGAGGTTGATATCTCCATTGAGCCCCCAAACGTGTATTCTAGTAACAGAGCTCAAATCTTTCTACATACTGAAAAATATACTTTGATGTCCGAGAGGAGCTATGCGGATCATCTAGTCTGCCGAGTCCTTGGTTTCATCTTAGATTGGGACAGCCATATCCCATGCATGTTTAAATTTGTTCACGTGTACATTAGCCACTACAACGTCTGCTGGGAGGCTGTTCCACTTATCCAATAGCCACTCAGTAAAGTAGCCCTTCCTTATATTACTTAATAATGTAGTTGAGCTGCACCGATAAGAGTTTCTACCAGCCGCTGACCTCACGATGTATCACTCCGACGCAAACAGGGAGTGCAGATTGATAAAAACAGAATTTGATGGAGGATAAGAATCACGTAGCCAATTTTCTCTGATGTAAAGACTCTAATATCAATCAGTCCTTGATCTTGTCTTTTAGCGCAGTAATATGCCTATACCACATACGTTTAAATTCATTCACTGTATTAATGGGAGGTATCCATATAATTTGCATGATTAAGGTTAATATTTAAGGGTGTTTTTACAAAGTATGATGGCAACATCACTACAACTGCACACAACCATGCATTAAAAAGGCATACAGGGAACAAACTGTTCCTTAATAATGTAGTACGGTTTTGGGCCACAAGTATAGTGGTAACCTACAATATAGCAAACCATGTACGCAACACTACGCAACCCAGTACTACCTGTGGATGTGAATTTGTTTATTTCAGAATTACAGACTCAAGGGTTAACTTAAACCAATTACTGTTTAATGAATGAATAGCACAATTCACCCAGCGACCGCATTTCACTAATTGCGCTTGTGAGATTTACCGCTTTCCATGAGCATCTGATATGCTTTTTAAGTAGTCTGAAGATGCACCCTGACCGCGAAACTGCGTCTTAAGGAGTTGCCTACGTTGTGTTAGACGTTTTTAAAACTTAAAAAAAAAAAAAACATTGATAAAAGGTAGATGACCCAAGGAGATCTATTACACATTCACTGTACAGGGATTGGCATTGAGAAACTCAGACCTAAAAGATTTCTATAAAAATGGCACTTTTTAGACGTGGTTGGTAATATTTTAGATATCTATATATATTTATATAGTGGACCTCATACCATAATATGGGGGTTTTGGAGGTAAAAAAGGTATAGTTAACCAGTTCAGTGACAAATGCTTTTTGTTCTTGGAGGACCAGGATATATGTACATTTAAGGATGAGACACAAAATACAATGTGATGATGCTTAAAACCCCACTCGGGAGCGTATTACATTTTTCCTAATTTGAATAAAAAAAAATGAAGAAATCTCCCGCATATCATACGGATCACAACCATAGAAGCAGTCTAGAACCAAATCACACATAAGGGAACCAACAATGCCCACACTGTTGGCCTTGTTAGTGAGGTGTAGTAGGGTATCTCCCTTTAGGTACAGGGAGTAAGAAGGTCCAAGTCTGGAGACTTCTTACAGAGAGCCCAGAGCCATCAAAGGAATAAACTCTGTATAAAACATAGGATGAGCTGAGCAGATATATACCAAAGAACAGCACGTAAGCCGTGAATTAAAAGAAGGACTGGAATCCTGACTTCGTTCTCTGTGAGCTGTCTGAGCACCATTCTTCATCCATGCATTAGGTTTGCCATATTTTTTTTTTTTTTTTTAAGAAAACATGAAGAGCCATGGATATTTTGTGGGGGGAAAAACTCTTGTAGCCGCATGCACATCCACAATGAACAGCAAAAGCATGCATGGAAATGTGAAATGGTGCATTACGGCCATGAGCAGCGCTTAAACCGGAGTGTATATCTACATTAATTATGTTAAAAGGTGCAAATAAACCTTGGCAGATGTGTCAATTTATTGCTTCCTAAGCCATTTCCATTTCAATGGCAACAACCTATCCATGCCGGACTCTCATAAATGCATGCTAAAGACAGGTGACTTTGCCCCTTTTGGATGTTTTCCAATAGCACAGACCAGACAGCTTGAGTGTGATTTAGGATTCATTTAGTATTAAGTTGTTTGCTATAGACTTGAGTTGAAAGGAATGAAAAATATCCAATCTGTGATTTCACGGAAGATGTATTAAGCTGCATTAGTTCCTGAGAATATAGACTTTATCAACAGGTGATATCATCTGGGTCGCTGACGGACTGGTCAATGATAATCAATGATCTGTGTATGATGCCAAGCAAAACCCTTCATGACAACACGTCTTCGTACAGATCAACGTCTATCATATCCCAAGCGGATCCGACTTTTTGGCTTATGCTGTATATTATAAGCATTCACACATCCTATTCTCCGGGAGACGAGGTGACCTCACGAGGACGCAGATAACCCAACGGCTGCCCGGAGCCAAGTCATCATGTCTAGCTAGTGTTTTGCATATAGAAAGCGTTATTGTGGCAGGTGTACCTGAGTCGTTGCGGAGGTACGAGGACATCGCTGGGATGAGACAGGACTGGCTGAGCAGCTCCTGCAGGACAGGTGGAAGGGCATTGCTGTTCTGGCCTCTGGTCTCGCTAGCCGGCGTTTCGCCATTTGCAGCGCACCCAGATGGATTTATGTAACTGGCAAGAACCTTGAAAAAAGAAAAAAGAAATTCATAGAGAAGCCGCGTGAAATACAGTGCATACAGATGTGTGTGTGTGTGGTAAAACCATTTACATAGAATATCAAGCAATGTAAACCCGTGCATTCACAGTCCCACTGTAGCCCACAAGGTATGCACTTAAACATAATCACATCAAGTCCCAAAGTCACATAAAAAGTCTTGGTGACGTTGTGACGGGACCGATCTGTACCCTGACTGGGTACGCCCGCTGAACATTGCTTCCTTCGCCGCACGGCCACCGAGGCACCAGAGATTAACCCCTTCACTGTCTGTGGCTAGCCGAAACTGAGCTATACAGGGTGGCTATCGTCCTGAAAAGGACAATACGCGATCATAGCCGAGAACACACCTGTTCAGGAACCTCGGCCGTACTGTAGCATACCGAAGTACAGCAATACAGCACTCTACCACCCTGATAAGGGCATCGCCGAGGCTTACCTCAATAACACAACGGGACTCCTAGTGAGGTAAAAAAGGCACACTATTTATTTGGAAACACCGGGGTATTTAAAAACACATGGTTCCTCATCCTGCCCTGCTTTGCATATGACTCAGTATTTGCACTCAACTCACATCAGCCCAGTAGGGGGTCTCTATTGTAGTCTGGGGGGGGGGGTAAATACAAGTGGCTCCAGGAAGCCTGCTTGGATATCAGATCCAGGTGCAAATACTGGGCATAGAGGTCTCTCATGATTGAGTTAATGTGGCACACGGACAGGGTAGCACGCGAGGGGAACAAAAGCAAGCACAATAATTACAACATATAATGTTAACCCGGGGCCGTCAGACGTTCTGCTTTAAGAACTGGTCATTCAGTATACTGTGAAGTGTCTGTAACATTGTATCGAAAATCTTATCTCACATGAGACATCCAAAAAAGAAGACGATCCAGCATCTCTGGAACACATAGGTTTAAAGCTGGCGTGGGCCATTATCAACCTGCATTTAAACTGTAAGCTCTTTAGGGCGGGAACTGCCTTTACTAAAGTATGCTTACGTATTCTTACCCGTTCATAATGTCAATTTGACTATTGTCCTACTTGTAACACTGCACTTCCCTGATAAGCGCATAACAATATATACACTGTTCAAAAGTTTGGAGTCACTGTTTTCATGGAAGATGGGAAAAACTGTGGCTCTGCATATATAACTTTAAAAAAAAAACATTTTTTTTTTATCAATAAGCATTTTTTCTTTCAAAAACAAGGACAATTCTATGTGACCCAAAATATTTCTACATTTTGCAAAGTCACCTACATGCATCTGTATTAACACAATGCAATCATATTGTCATGGAGGCAGTGACTTTTGTTTTGTGACGTTCACAACTTTTCTAATTTGCTCCGTCACTGTGCAGTCATTTTACATCTGATTTCAAATATCTATGCTCTAGCAAGTAAGTCATAAATTCAAAAAAGGCGGTGTCCTGACTTTGTTCTCTCTGAGCACCATTCTTCATCCATGCATTATGTTTGCCGTAATTTTTTTGTGTGCATTTCATTGTGCATGCACAATGAAACGCACCAGCATGCATTATGGCCATGAGCAGCTTTTAAACCAGGGTGGATAGTTACATGAATTATGTTAAAAGGGGCAAATAAACTTTAGGACATGTGCCATTTTATTGCTTCCTCTGAATTAATTACACAAATGCGCAACCTTTTAATAAGCCATTTCAATTTCAATGGCAACAACCTATCTATCGGTGCTTGATGTGAGTTGAATGACCCCTGTAAAAAATACTGAATGATCTAAAATTGGAAATCCTTTTTTCGGGATGGATTTGGCTACTAAGCAAGACTCGGAATCCCATTTCTAATGCTACACGTAGTCACAAGCATCACTTTCGAGAGTGAGTGGAACAGCACCTTTAAGTCGCACTGCAGACAAAACTGGAACACTGATTGTGTATCTAGTTACAAAGCATCGCAGGTGTACGTGCTTTGCGTACAAGCAGGCTGATAGGTCAGGAAATCCAGTAGAAGTGTTTTTTTTTTATTCTAGCTATTAGATGTCTATATAACATTTAATACAAGCGCTCAGTATTTCTAAAGTCAAAAGATTATTTGTATACGTTTTCATAGATGGTTCCTGGGATCTCTATATTTGTAATCTCCATAGGGCCAAATATAACTAATATATATATATATATATATATATATATATATATAATATATATATATAGTTTATGTATTATATATGTATTTATTTATTATATATTTATTTATTATATATGATATATATACACACACACACACACATATATATATATCACTACAGGGTGATAAAATTAGAGACAGAGACCAGCTCATGCTGAACTTGCATAAATACATTGTGCTAAGGGGGATACACACCAGCAATAGGCAGGTTACGTGCTCCTCTTCCAGCCTTTGTTTGGTTAGGGCCTGCTCGACATCCCAGCCCGAAGCGGTAGATCCTGTCCCGAATCCAGTGCCTTTGGCCCAGTATAGCTGCTGCTCCTCACACGTGCCACTACTATGCGTGTTGGAAACCTGCGGCTTAAATAAACGTAGAATTACAGTTTGCAGGAGTGTCGTATAACGGCCGCCTAGGAATTCAAGAAAGAGATCCCAATAAAGGTCAAATGTATACCGTATGCACACACTACGGTTTAATAGTTGGAGAACTCAAGTAGGAAAAGGTTGTGTACTCCAAGAATCCCTATATAATAATACGGCCCTGCAAGAAAAGCAAACACGCCTCACGCTGGCAACTCAAATGATGTAAAAATAGGTTGTTTCACAATTTTACTTAATGATCACTTTTGGGCAAACTTTTTTGGATAAAAACACAGAGAACAAGAAAAGTACAATATATGCAGCGACAAGGAAGTATTAGAATGCCACTATAACATTACATGCAGCTTGTCGCAACAGAGTCTTCCTCAGATATATTTTGCTTGTAGAGCGAGAGCATTGAACTCTCAGCCCATGCAAACTTTCTACTGTGGTCGATTCCCAACGGCAATGCTACTTGGCAGACAATAATGGCAGCTTCTCATAGCGTGCATATTCAAATCAGCCATATTGTTCACCAAGGACATCTTCCTCTACAATAACTAATTATTCGATTATTTAAGCGCTACTGCATGTAGACATTTTATCTTTCTCGTTAGAGAAATAATAAAGTGAGACTTTGTAATACATGTCATACATGTAAAAGTCCCAGGGAACTTCCATAAGGTCTTTAGAGCAAAGTGACTTTACTTTGCTTTTTGTGGAGGGGGTTTAATAAAACCATTATATAAATTGTGAAATGCTCCAGTTTATACACTGGAAAATTTTGCATGGACATGAAGAAAACTCAGATAAAGCTTGCATTTTAAAGTTTATTTGGGCACAACGGTTGGTCAAAAATGCTTTTTTCAGAAAATGTACTTTTTGGGCTTGGGTTTGAGGGGTTCCAACTCCCGAAGGTCTAGCGCGAAGATCAAAACTGAGCTGCAAGGCTAACAGGAGGGGTATTAACAACAGGCGAGCACGGTCCTCATACTGACACAGGAAGAACCGACATTATTTGATCCCCTAGCAGTCATGTTACACCGAGAAGAGGTGTGCTGTTGGGGTTGGGTACTTAAACTGCAGTCCATACAACATGAATGCCTTTCCTTATTTATCTCCTTTTACGTCTGTATTCTTAGCACTCAATGGTTATTTCATTTGGTCAAAGGGCACTTAACATCACTAGTGGTTCCAAATGTCAGAAAGGCTATTAGGCTATTATTGGGGTTTAAAAACCCTAAAGTACAGTTAGCAGGGTTGCATTGGCTGGGCAGTGACTAAGAGCTGCTAATGTGGGTGGTTTCCACTAAAAGCTAGCTAAGCTTTTTTCTGTAACTTTTTTTTCCGCCGTCACAAGGAGAAAAAGAACCACTTTATTTTGGGCATCTTAAAACTTGGCTATTGTCACTGTTGATTCTCCGTCTCGGCTCTCGGAGCTTGGCCAGTTCTCTCAAATCGCAGCACGCTGCCAAGAATACAGGAGCCAGGCCTGAATCCACTGTGTACACCATGTATTACATTAGAAAATAGTGGAAATGGACTTCTAGTGAAAATGAATCTTTTTATACAAGGTTCAAACATAACTTTCACCTTCAACAGGATGAAGCCACAGACTGCTGGTGACCAGTGTTCAAAGCGATAGTTGAGTCATTAAAAAAAACCCAAAATCGTCATTATTAGAATATTATAGCCATCCTGTCCTATCCTATAAATAAAGCACAGTATTTGAGGAACACTAGGCTTTTTGCCAAACACACAGACTTTGTACTGGCGACAAATCCAGCCTCATCTGTCAAGTACAATAAACATGCCAGTGGCATGTTTATGGACAAGACGCTGGTGGGTTTGCTCCTGGAAGAGGTGGAGACATGACATTTCTGTCACCTCATTATCCAAAAGGAATTTGGAAACCCAAACAACAGAAAATAAATGATTCATACGTGATACAAGATTAACCTACCTCTGACTGACTGGAGCCTGAGCTGGGAATTCTGGGAGCATGATGACTCAAAGCTGATAAGCAGGCGAGGATGAGATGTATAGCTCCAATTTCCAGAGCCATGCGTCTTAAGAGCACACCATCGTCCGTCGTCAGTGGCATTGCACTGAACAAAGAGCGCAGAACATGAAATGGGAGGGTTGGCAAGACATTTGCCGATGGCGACTGTAAAATGTGACCTGTGAAGTAAAGAAATAAATGATAACTGAGTAAGAGAAAGAAGAAGAAAGTGAAGTAGATAAAAACCGGGAAGCATTGAATACTCAAAACTCAATTGCTATTCTATCTCTGCTGTACCTATTATTTCTGTAGAACTACGATCCATCTGTGCTGTTCTGTGCTGAGTCCGGTACTCACAAAGTTTTACTTGGCTAGAACTTTAGTGGATAAAACGAGGGAGTTTGTAACTTACCAAAATCACTACATATTACCTTGAATGTTTGAGATCAATGGCATACCAGGCATGTCATAAAAAAAGGTCCTACAGGACCCGTGATGTACCTGGTACGTCAAAAATGGCTTCCATGTCAACCCAATCATAGAGGCAATGGTGTTGCTGACCACTCCATGACTCACGTTGTTAGTCTATAGCCAACCTGCATTTCTGTGCATGTGATCGCTTCTAAAATAAATCACATGCACAGTGGACATCAGACGACAAATACAAGGTTTTTAAGCGCTGCCTTTGTCTCTATTCTCTGCTTTGCTCATTCTTGCTGAGACCATGAGCAGGAGAGGGAAAGAAAAGCTCCTGATTTTTTCTTATAGTATAATTTTGCTTGACCCTAATGATTTATTTTATTATATTTGTCTTTAGTTTATGCAGTGGGGCATTTGTTAGATAGAGTTAGGACTTGGTAGGAGCTTAAAAAAATAAATATTGGAAAACTAAGTAATTAAAAGTTACATATACTATCGGTATTTTTCCTACTTACGCTAGCTCTGTATAATGTATGTACCTGTAAAACTGTGAATAAAACACTTAAAATTTTATTCACAAAAAATACCTTATATTAATAAATATGCTTCAAAAGAAAGTCCTATTCATCCCAAAAAAAGATATATAATTTGCATTGGTCTACCAATTGAGAAGGAGATAACAGTTCCAGAAAGTCACGGCAAAAATCTGAAAATTGCTTTGGTCCTGTAGGGTAAAATAACCCTGGTCAATAAAGGGTTACTGCGTAACGAAACTAAACCTACATCTAATTCCTGCTTTTGTGAATAAACTGGTACCAACATACAGAGGATGGTGGCATGTCTGTCAAGCTCTAGCCAAAAACAAACCAGTTGCATTAAATATAAACTGCATTAGATAGGGATGTGATGGTAAGAAACATACCCTAAAATAAACTTTGTAAGCAGCCAAGAATTAAGGTAAAAATCCATAAACACGAAACAGACCTTGCACATGATACAAGTTATTAACAGGGCAATTTCTTAAAAATGTTAGTACAGTTAATGCGGACGGGATAAAATGGGATAAAACGTCCACGAAGTATGAACTTGTGAATGCTGTATCACACATAGAGAATGATCAAGCCAAATTAAACAGATTCTGCCTCGAGGTTTAATAACTGTAAACTAAAGCAGGTCATTGGAAAGCAATGTTAACTTTTAAAGCCATTGAAACTCTAGAGAATATAAATTAGCACAGGGAGTGATTCTGCAGGAACTGCAGCCATTTACACCATTAAACCGGGAGCTGTTTGGTAAAGTTTGGAGAGCCTACACCTGTTAAGTTTGTGATGGACATTGCATTAAATGTCACAATGTCTGAATAGAAATATATGCTAGGTTAGCTATCAAACAGATACCACTGTTATCTGAAGCAAGGAACTGTTACGTTGATTGCATGCCTAGCACGGAAGAGTGATCCTTACTTCCTTCTCCATCATCCGTAACTCCCAGGACCAGACGCAGTAGACACTGGGCATGCTTCCTCTCTTTCAGAAGAACCTCGGCATATCCCGGAAGGCGAAGAAAAAGCCCAAAAGCGGCCAGCGAGTGCGCGGGGATGGGGGACATGGTCTGCACGGCAGACTTGATCGGAGGAGGTTCTGCGGCAATCGTTTCTGGAGCTTCGTAGACCAGTTCACCAGACTGTTCAATCGTGACCCATTCAAACTGATCGCTGTCCTTTGGTTTCTCTTGAGTTGTGGAGGTAACAACCGGAGCGCTTACCTTAAACAGACAACATAATTGATTAATAAATACTTTTTTTTACATATATATCACTATAAGTTGAAATGTATATCCACAAAAAAATAAAGCTGATGGGAACATAAACCCCCCCCACCACATTCTTAATCAGTCCTCAGCCTTGTCTTAGCTCAAGAAGAGCCATATGCCTATCCTATGCTACTGTACTAGGAACTAGAAATAAAATCTGCACCTTATAAGAGTATTTAATAAAATCTACAGTGTATTTTAGTTGTTTGTTGGACTTTTACTTAATCTAAAGAAACTGCCAAACCGAATTTCCATCTCCACTCCCAGACAGCTTTCGTTTGCTCCTAAACCACACCGTGATTGACACGTAGGCCATGACTACCTGTGTGTGCATTAAGCTTTATTCACGTTGGCAGTAACGACTGAAGATGCCAAACATGACGGCACGCTGGAGAAAGCCCAGATGGTATACCGTTCTCAGGTAGACTTTGGTACTGGATAAGAATGTGCACTGTTTAAATTAAATGCTTACGGTGTACTGAACAGATTTGCTAGAGTGTGAAGCCTGAATAATTACAATTTGTAAAGCTTGTTAATTAAAAGTTGAGTGGGTTCATTGAAAAGCAAGCGTTCGTAGATGTTGATGGCTGAAAAGAACTTGAAAAGGCCCAGCTAGACTGCCTTTTTAAAACACTATTCAATTTTTAGGATGGCATTATGCATATTCCAAGCTTTCTTGAATTCCTTGACTGCGTTCACAAATAATTTTGAACACAGCCCAAAATGACCAGTAAACGACTGCTAGCGTGCCAGGCCCGGCCTCTTAGTCACTGAAAAATAGACAACAGGATCTGTACATTTCTGGCACAGCAGACCTTCAACAATGCTAGTGAGCACAATGCCAAATTTCATAGGAGACAGTGACATATCTACAGAAATGCCCCATCAAAGCTGGTTAATAAGGACTTGAAATATAAAGAGAGATTCACGTATATTTTTTTGTCTGGGAGCTAAAATGAATCATGCCAATAATTGACTAGTTTCACAGAAATGTAAAATAATGCATTGTGAATATAGTAATGCACTTGCAGGAGCCAACCCTTCCATTTTTTTCCATGCATCCGAGCAACAGCCAGAACTCACCTGCTGAATGACATCAGGATAGAGCATTGGAAGCCTTTCTGCTATGAGGGCCAGTCCCCCCATCCCAGCAAACACTTGCAGCGGGGACTGAATTGGACAGGTCTCCAGAAGAGAGTCATCCAAAGATTCCATGCATTCATCACTCGGGCTGATCGCTTCATCTTCAGGACAAGAACCCAATAAATCTCCATGTTCTTCATTGGAAAAAAGACAGACAGGTAAAGCATAATGGGAATAACCGACAACATTTTGCTTTTTTTTTGGTTGTGAAATGTCAAAGTAGGTAAGATTGCAAATTAACATTCTAATGTTGGCCGCTCAACTAAGCCTCTTGACCATGTTTGCATTCTTCGTATACTGAGTTGCAGAAACATAATGCACCGATTGGCTTGGTGTTAAAGAGCAGTTGTACCCAATAAAGTGGCCACTAAACATAAAGAAAAGCTTCAGGCACAGTAATATTTTTATTATGTCATAACATAACATTATGTCTCACATACTCTTTCTCCCATATTACATTTTTAGGTCATCGTGGCGGGAAACATGATCAGATATTTATTGAAACTGAAGCAATCAGTGTCAGGAAAGTGTGAACCTTCCCCACATGCGCATAAATCTCCGAACAGACGCAACGCACGTATACCTGGACGAGACATCTTCTGCATGGCATTTAACAAGGTGTGCTGTGGAAAGGGGCATATGGGATAGATTCTGCAGCTATCGTATGCATTAAAAGTGCATATGAAGGCTGGCGCGCCCTTTTAAGGAACCGTGCTCTCCAAGAAACAAGAGAAACAATGAAAAGCCAAAACTTTTTTCATTTGTATAAAATTTAATAAGACGACCCTGTTCAAAAAGGTTTGAATCAGCCCACAGTCCTATTTTCCATTCAAAATGAATCCCATTGCCATTCTAGCAAAATGTATTTAATCTGGTGCCCTTGAACGTGCATCCCTTGAAGCCGGGGCTCTGTTCTGAATCAGGTCACTAATGAAAAAGATTTCGGAATTACACTTTCCATTTTTAGAACAATTCATATGATTATATAGTAGGTATAAGTATTATTGTTCCGTTTCATAGATAATTAGGTTTTTCTATTTTATGAAAATCCAGCCATCCGTGGCTTATGCAACATATTTTATTCATTCAACACTACAATAAAAATAAAATCTTACTTTACTACTATTGCTAATATGCATTAGGTTCCCTCCACTCCCAAGTGCAAATGCCTTTTTTTTTTTATATATATATATATATAACGCAATGGCCTAAGGGGCATGAATGTGATATTACAGTTTTTTTCTTATGGAGCTAAATACCAATAAAATGTGATATCAATAAGTCAAATAATACATTGTTTCATATGAGAATTAACATATGGGTAGTGTACTTATAATTCTTTAGACATTTTGTCTAAACTCTTTCTGGTGTCCCAAGTACTCCTTCGCCTATTTTGATGAATTCTACTGTTATACTTCAAATTTGTATCCAAATGAGGCATTTGTTTTATTTTTTACTCTGTAAAAATGCTTGAGAAGAAAAAAAAATATATTTAATAATGTAATATTACATGTAACTAAACTTTCAGAGGAAGAATAAAATGGCAGATCTTCCCAGGACAATTAAGCGGAAGAGAATCTTAAAAACGCAGCATTAGAAACATTATTTCTAGTACTGCTGAATGCATGAATCCTTTCCATAATAATAATAATTTCAGAATTTCTCAGGTGATACTCAATTGTAAATATGACAAAACGCAGACTCAGGTTATTGCCATACAAAAAAGCAAAGACTTCCTAAAAGTATTATGCGATTAAATGACAATTCAGGTCTGTTTGCTCAACATACTTCAGGGTGTAATGTTTGCCTAAATGGAACATCGTCTTTAATAAAGAACCTAAACTAGACATGGATTGGTTAAACCAAAGCCTACCAAATTTTGAATTCTCCAGCTTGCAGAAGATTCTGGTAACCTTTATATTAATAGAGGAGACAATCATTCACCAGTACGGCACAAAAGAGGCATACCTTTTTCTGTATGCAGGCGTTTAAAGGAGTCGGTCTTTGACAAACTCGGATCCGATATCATTTTGGAGCCCAGCTTCACGGTTAGGTCTACAGAGCAGAATCCTTGAGGGAGCTTTCGATCATACAGCAGTGTTAGTAGCTGTGCAAGAGTCATCTCAGGCGGTAAGGGTTGTCCTATACAATAAAAAAAAAAAACCCATAAGGATACAAGACAAAATCAAAAGAGAAGATTTGTGCAACAAACCCAATGTACCCATCTTCATAAAACTATACAAAATAGTTATATAGGTTTCAACAAATTATTATACCTAAACCATCTGGATTATTACTTTGGTATAATTGTATAATCTATCACAGAGGGCATTGCACGCAAGTGGTAGAGTAATACAATGAGGACATGTAAACATGTATGTTATAGGTATACAGTTATCCGGAATATAAGGCAAGATGAGGCGTATGAATGAAACGCGGCCATGACATCATACTACGTCCAGCCAATAGTAGCATCAACAATATCCACTAAATTGCCACGGAACTAAATCCGCAATGAGAGACCAAGCTGTGTGGCCTCCTCATCAGATGCGTAAAAGAAAAGAAAAAACAACTCCACCATATCTGATAAATAATGAAATAAAATGTAAAATAAAAAGTGAGTGCTTTGTGCAGTTAGCATAAGATTCTTTTTTACATAGCCCTTTTTCTGATTTGGTAGACTGACTAACCCATAACACTGCTTGTTATATAGCATCAGGACTTGTGTACCTTGTGAAATTTACCCAAGAAAGGAAAATCACAATAAGGAATTGCACAGTGAAGAGATTTATCTACCAGTTGCCATCAAAGATAGGTCAAACTAACCTGGTAGCAGTTTATGGTACAGATGAAAGACTGGGATACTGATCGTCTTGCTGGAAGAATCCACTCCAGATGAAGAACTGCCAACTTTGTCTGTGATTACCCTGCCTCTCCTAGATGGTGGACGAGGTGGCGTAGAAGACACTGCTCGTTTTGACTGGGACTTCAAACCTACAGGCGAACCATAAGTAGCACATGAGCCAGGGCATTTTAATATCACCAATTTGGGAGGCGCGGTTTTTGAAGGGCATTCCTTGTAAGACAAGACATGCCCAAACTCATAAAGACTTTCAGCCAACTTACTATAAATGACCTCAGCTAGAACCAAATCATGTGCTAACATGGACACTTATAATTAGCCTTGCTATGCTTATCTGATAAATCAGCAATGCTGTTCACCTGACCATGGAGTGTGTGGCCATAGTACACCAACTAAACACATCCCTTATGGAACTAGGATGAACTAAAAATGTTTACAGAGAGGACAATATATAAAAATGTATAAATCCAAACCAGAGAGACAAAGAGAAAACCACATATAGCTGTGTTCCTATGCAGATCAGTCAAGTAGTGTTAATCTAAAAATTAGTCTTACAAAAAGAAAGGTTGTATGTCAAAGCTGTTACAGACCTCAGTCGAAGTTAAGGATTTAACTACGCAGAACTAGTATTTTCTATTACATAAGATTTTTTTTTTATGTTTCAAGATTGGAATATTTTTGCTATTCTGTAAAAATGATCAACAGCTTAGCCTTGGTAGTAATTTTTCTTTCCTGATTCTCTCCTAATTTTTGTTTATAATGTGGGGCAGACAGAGAGACTGAAGATAGACTTCATATCTAGACTGACTTGTATGGAGGGTGGGGAATAACCTCTTTTTAAGACATTACATTGGAGGAAAGGTGTGAACCAATCACAAAGCAATGTAAATAGACCACATTAACATTGTTTATCATAAACCAATCTGACCACAGCTATTAAATGCAAGAGGAGATACTTGACCCCATACTATTTATGGGGAGACCATCCTAATAACAGCACAAAGCAAATGTTTGACCGAATGAGTTGATCGTCACCTGCTTCATTTGCCATTAGCTGTGTTGAGAAGGGTTACATTTTAATTTATATGGATATATCGGCTTTAGAAATATTGCTATTATGAATTTTCTGCTTCGCATATTGTCTCATATTTTCATACATCACCCCAAATGTCAGCTACTGCAAGAGTACAAACACAGACAATATGTACTCATAACAGCACACATTTTATTTTTTTATATATTGATATTTCCAGGCTTACCCGAGGCAACGACGACACTGTAATTGTCCTGAAATCCATTCTCTGCCTTTACTTTTTCCTTTTCTTCGTGGTTCTTCTTCTCCTTGTCATCTTTCTGCTCGCTTATCAGTTTAGCAGTAATACTTGGTGTGTCTACAAGAAAATCTGCAAGTCAGCAAAATCCCACCTCAATTGATGTTATCAGAAAGCCAACAGGGCGCTTGCGCATGTATGTCAGATTTTGTTTTATTATTAAACTAGTATAAATTACATTTTTCCCCTTAAGAAACATTTCAAACAGTGTCATCTGTTTTAGAGGTGCTTATATTTGGTCTATTATTTTTTATCTATTATATCTATTATCTTTACCCAATCTACTAGACAAAAGCAAGTTTTTTATCTCCCCGACAATAGAAGGTCTCAGATATAGCGGTAGAACGAATCATAATCACCCAGAAAGACGCAGATTAATTAAGGTCTATGGGCAAAGGCACTATTAGCATTGCCGTGCAGAATGAACTTATCGTGGTGTTTGGAAGGTAACCAAAATATCACACGACTGCCTACAGTGGTGGCCTCCAGATCTACATATAAACAAGGTTTAACAGAACATCGTGTAACCAAACCCAGTTCACTTCAGTGCATTAAGCATTACTGTATTTGCTGCTGCTATTAAACATTTGAAGGAACAGACTCCATTTTTTAATTATAATTTACCCAATTATGGAACGTTTTTTAAATTTACAGGAAAATAGCCTAATTTAAAAATCACGATATAGCTGAGGTAAACTGGACAATAAGAACCTATTTACAATTGTATTCCTATCCACAAGTAATACACTGTTGAATAAGAAGTTCGAAAAATGAACTTAGCCCTCACAAGAATACTGAAAATCATCGGTTTCCTTCAGTGAAATCACAGATGTCCTTCCCTTACTGCCCTCGTACTCCAAGCGTTAGACATCACGATCAAGGACTGTCTAAGTATCAGTTTTTTCCTTAAGGATTACTTGGTATGGTCCAAAACACAGCTTGTTGCCTCCACGTTATTCAGTGGTGACATGCTACAAATTATAAAGACCTACAGATCAGCTGTGGCTACCAAGAAGAGCTTATATTCCTCACATTGCTATTAAATAACGCTCATCATATTGCTAGGTTATTAGGCTACATCGTACGCACATAAATCCTAATAAAGAAATGAGAAATAAAAAAAATGGCCAGATAGCTGCCTTTCGGGAGAAAAACTGACCCTGTAAAGTCTAAGGACAGAATTTTGTCTTTTGAGAGTCTGCTACAAATTAATGGCTATTTCCATGCTCTCTCTTTCATTTGAAAGGATTTCGCAAACACACTGCGGGAAAGAAAGGTTAAGACTAAAGCATGGGCATGGCGTCCCTGCACAAACAAAATGCCTCCGTCATTGAAGAGACAAGGCACGTATCACGCGGCGCAATAAGAAAGGGTAAAGGGAGGATTTAGCTATTCAAGGTCTTAAAAGGAGAACAATTAATCAATGCAAGAACGACTGCTTGTAATATCACTGTACTTTTCGGATGCTAAATCTATCGGTTTTAAACACACTTGTCGCATCGAGTGCTCGTCTGAAAACGCACCGTCCTTGACTTCGGTTTAGGAATTCATATATTGTGGGCAACTGTGCTTTTTTTTTTTTCTCTCGAATATCTTTAAACTCGCTAAGCGACACTCTGTTTTATTTGTGGCACTTTCATGGACATGATGCAGAGGTCAAACGGAGCCATTACTGCACAAATTTCCATATCTTATGTAATGCAATGGCAAATGCTAAAGACTTTCATCCATTTAACTGTCTATAGCTGGACAGACATGACATGATAAATATGGCAAAATGAATCCACCCGGTCAGACTTTGAATGTGAGACGGTGTGATTCCATGAAAGGAAGCAAGGTGAATACGTGATTATATGATATAGGATATAGGGCGTCCTATCCCCCTAGAAAATGTATTCCACTTGCTGGCCATGTTAAAGCAGAGAAAAGAAATCATTGCCAACTTACACTTGACAATGAGAGATAACGGGCATGTTTTCCCTGTTGCTTGGGGAATTGTCTTCGCAAAAATAAAAAAAGGACACTGGAATTGGTTTTAGGTACTAAACCAAACTACTATAAACGTGCCTAGTGTTTGAGGGAGACTGGAGACAAGAAGTCAGAATTCTGTTACCATCATACCCAGGAACATCCTAGGCTTGGAGACACCGAGCTCTCCCCACCCCCCCAGTTAGACATAGTGGGCAGTGAGTAGAAACAGAGAAGGAAGTGGTTGTGACCAAACTGGACCTGGAGCCATGGGAAAGCGGCACACCACATGGGAAAGCGGCACACCAGACTCCGGGTAAATCGTGCAGACCTCCAAGAGTGTTCGAGAGGTCCATAAAGTATGAAGCAAGGTGTCAATGGGATCAATTAACCCTGTGATTAAACCATTTCCTGCAATATTTCATCTGTTCTGCCATTTATATTTAGTGCAAATAAAAAAAAAAAAAGCAGTGATTAACTTTTGGAAGTGGAATACAAATCATGTGTGCTCAAAAGGACTAAATGTCTTCATTGAAAGGAAAAGTTTCCGGGTAGGCTCTAGAGCTGTGAAGGCTCCACTTTAACAGGCCTCCCAAGAACTTTTTGATGTAAAGTTAAACAGAACACTAATTCTGAATACTTACTCAATACAGGCAAACAGATGAATATAATGGTTGGTTCATGAACTTTAAAAAGAGTAGGGTGGGGATGTGGAACTGAAATGTTGAACATCTAATTTAGTAGGTCTACTGCAAGGTTTCCCGGCTTTCTTTCCAAACCATTAACTTTTATGAACAATAATTGCTCTCACTGGATTCCTTTAATGCTGTCCTGCACCGTTACTTCAAACTGTGGCAGCAACTTGGCTATTTAAATTGTACTTGACTAGTGCTGGCTTATTTCCGAGAGCGATCTGACAAGTCCCAGAGCGTGGCGTAATTTAGAGCTTGTTACCGCAGACAATGAAAGCATGTCTCGGATAAATATAGCACAAAAACATGCAAATACACATGAATACGTCTTCAATGATATCTGTGCTAAGGAATTCTAATTATACTATTCATCCTAAGCACAAAGTGAATTTAAGGGTGAAATGCTGGTGCCAAAAATGCCTAAAGATTGTGCATTGACAATTTGCCTTTAGCTTTTGGACTATTGGGGGTTATATAAAAAGTGATTCTGTTCAATGTATGAAAAGTGGTCTTACTGGCCGTAACAGAAAAATTCTATTGGCTGCTTTAGTCTTTAGGCCGCTTTTTGAAATTTACATCAGAATCACTTTTGATACAAACCTCATGACACCATATAAAAGTAAGATAGAAGCAGCCAGCGTATATTAAGTCACCAGCTGCTTTCTTCGGGGAGCGGCACTGACAGCTTGCCGATACTGATCGTGCAGTCACTCACTTGAAAGTTGCTCATTGCTCCTGCAGCAAACAGCGCTTTATTACACACTGGATCAAACTAGATTCCCTTTAATAATCCGGGCCTCCTGTTTAAGTCAACTGAGAAGCATAATAGCAATACAAGCCTCCAACATGAAGGCTCACATCTTAAAAATAGTAAATGAAATTACGTTAATTTCTCACCTGAAACGCGGTCCAGTAGCTCTGCCAGTGTGGTAGAAATAGGTAAATGAAGGGTGCGAAACTTGTGCCCGGCTCCGTACATTGGATGTTGTATGATGTGGCTGGTCGCATTGATTCTGCCCTTGTACAACTGGGTTAAAAAAAATAAAAAGTCAGCGCATTCCATCTACTTTAATACTTTTTGTTAAACACTTACATTACAGCCTACGGATGGACTTACATTACATTCCTAAACAGTTGTGGGTCAAAAAAGTGAATACAACTTGCACAGTAAATGCAGTCTGCTATAAAGTATACAATTTGGCTTGTTGGATGGGCATTGGCTTTACATTCAAACACCAGGGAACACCAGTCTTGTAATATGAATTTGTCCGCTTGTCACTGCATCTGCAGATTTGATTTTGTTACAGCAGGCTGCCATCTGGTGGAAACGTCCCATAACAATATGAAATGGGTGTCAACGAGGGAACTTCTGGCCTAGGCTGACCTGGGGTAGCTTCTGGGGCACTTGAGTAGCTTTAGCAAACAGACCAACTAGCCTCCCTAGTGCGCCAGAGCTCTAAACAGGCTGTCGGGGGCAATGGGACCCAGCCCATTTATGATGCTCAGGTCTGCAGGATTTACATAGTATGTTTTCTAAGCTGCCAAAGCCTGAACTTCATTATATGATGTCATATGCCAGCACCACACACAAGGATGACTGCTTGTGGAGAACGACGGCACCCTAGGTGTGGTAAGTATGGGGCCAGGTGGCGGTGCACAGTAGAGATAGAGAGCCACAAACTCATCACTGACTGGGCATATGATCTTATTTCATAAATTGACAAAATGGCAACCCTATCTATTCTGTTTTGTCTTCATTGATTCTTACCAAAACACAGCCAAATTGTTCATCTGATATGTGTATGATAGAGTACCTATAATATAATGTGATTTATTTTGAAAAATGTAAAAACCTGCCAACAGTTATTTACAAAGTTACCTAGTATTACACTAACTGTTAAGTTTTTTTTTTTCTCAACCCATCAACTTGCGCAATGCAAAAAATAAAAACCAACCACTGGATTTCATAAGAGGTTATTAGGGCATTATACACCTAACAATATGTAAACCATGATTAAACATGATGCATACAGGACATGGCGACTGAAGGAACATGGTAACTTTCTCATCCTCCAACATCAGCTGCAGAAACAGTCTCCGGATGAAGCCAGAAATGTTGCCAGAGGCAGGAAGATTCCCGCGCTGTGGAGAAGACTGGAACAACTCACAGAGGACCTGTTAATACAAAGGCAATGTCACATAATTGGATAGATGTAAATGTACTAATATTTACAACTATATGCTAAGCTGCCGGGAGCCTTGAGAGAAAAGACATTTTACCTACATGACTGCTTTTACTAGAACTAGCGTTTTACACGTTTCCTAACATTTTCCTGTTCTAACTGTGGGTCTCTGCTCCTTTACACTACATCAGACGTGCAACAACTGGGCTTTTATTAATCAGAACAAAAAGCAGATTACAGTGCAATTTCTTCCAAGGATTATATTTTAACCAGGGGAACATCACAGACTACAGAGTATCTAACCTTCAGTATTTTTTTTTCTGATTTACTACACAAAATCCACTCAGACGTAATGTCTTACGAGGTATAAAACAAGTATTGTTTGCATTCAATTATAACAATGAAATCTCACTGGAAACCCAAAGAACATATGTTAAATCTGAGAGACACCACCAAGGACTCCATTTTCCCGCTTAATTTTTTTGTTATCAGAAGCATTGGCGGACAATTCATGCAAATGGTCTATTGCTCACGATCACTCAGTGATGCTTACATTTGGAATCCTACTGCTAGCCCAAAGCATGGATCTGTGACACACGTACCTTGGACTATAGGTACTGCTATTAGCAGAACGTGCATGAACTCGTGATAAATCCAATGCACGCATACAAATTAGGACTGGGAATAACCTGGAACGGGACAATTTCCCTTACAATCCCAGTTTGGAAATTCCCCCCAAAAAAAGCCATTGCCTTTGAAATCTGACTGCCTGTGAGTATTTTCTGCAAACGTCTACCTGGCTTTCCAAAAAACAAGAAAACAAAAAGTAACTTAGAAGGAAGTACAAACCTGGGCCATCAGTCTCTGATTATTTGGATGACATGATATGCATTGTAGGAAAAAGGCCACAGTTGTATTTTCCACTGCGGTCCTTTGCTGAGTAGTAAGTCCATTGCCTGCAGCAGAACTCAACGTACTCCTGGTATTGGCCTGTTGCGACCCGCTTATATGAGCCGTTGAAGCAGCTCCAGAATGGCAAAGTAAAAAGAGAAGTGCCGTCCACAAATGATTAACCTCTGAGCCCCCGAGCCAATCCTTCATGACATGACTGTTGCCGACCTCCGTCAGAAACCTGAGTACTGGCGCCACCAAATCTGCCGTGACTGGCATCCTACTAAAGTGCTGTGATGTGTGCTGCCTCCTGAGTCTATCCTGGGTAGAGTCTGTAAAAGCAGCCGCGCAGTCTGAACTGGATATGTGATTGAAGCAAAAATTCACCAAGCTTCGCACAAGAAGCGAGGGCAACCCAGAGTCTAGCAACTGCTTGATAGCTTCCGGAGATTGCGATGCAGCAGCAAGAGTGGCCAAGTGAGATTCTGTAAGTGCAAGTGGAGCTTGTGCATTTTTAGAATCATCCGTTAGAGACGCGTTAAGGTCTTGCTTTTTGCTGTCGTCCGTTATGGACAGCCTGTGCTGGCTCTGAATCGGTGGAGGTGTAATTCCCATCCACCCCATGAGCAATGAGAAGTAGTTGGGGTGGATGTGGCACATTGAGCAAAGTAGGCCATCGACAGCTTTCTTTAAGATCATGTTGGAGGGCAGTGACATGGACCACTTGTACAAAGACCTAGATGAATAAAAAATACCATGTCACATGGAACTAAAAGGATACAAAAACTGCATGTTTTATAAGTTAACCAGTATGAAACACCATACACCAGTTTTTATGTTATAATGGTGGTTGGTTCTCCTACTTACTCAAAAAGATCTCTGCTGAGCAACCCCGGTAAGTCGTAGTCTACAGGAAGCTCATAGCTGTGCCACAAAATGGCAGCTACACAGTGCAGATGAGAAGGAGATGGCATCAAGAGACCAAATTCCCTGGGAGAGCTGTTTGGAGAAATGTAGGTGTTCCGAGCACTTCTTTTTAACGAGGCCACTTGAGCAGAATCACTGACCCACCTTAACAAAGCCTGGATCCTACAGGACAAAACGAAGAAACGTCAATTGGCAGAAGTAAGCGCGACATGAAAAACCTTTGCATTAATACAGTCAAAATTAAGCTCTTATTTTAAAGCTTCAATAAAAGCTAGCTGTGTATTATAGAGTCAAGAAGTGAATGAATGAATGAATGAACGTACCTATCCTTAGTTCCTGGGTCTTGAGTTGTTCCAAGCTGATACAAGATATCTATCGTGGAATCTGAAGACAGGCCATTAAGCCTTCCAAAAAGAAGAGGGCTATTCAAATCTGTTAAAAAAATATATATATAGTTTATCAATTATTTTAATTATATGAGCGACTGTCAAGGCAAGATAAAAAAATAATTTCATAAATTGCTCTGCTACAGATGATCAGTTGATGTCTTCTCAAAATACCCACTTTCCAGTTACTTATATCAGTAGCTTTTTGTCTCCTATTAGCTTGAATATATTTTAAAAACCTAAATCACAACACATATAAAACAGTTAACACATGAATCTATGAAGGCATAAGGACACGCTTTAGCACTCGCTTTCCTAAAGACATGACATCTTACCAGCAGGGTCACTCCCAGATGCTGCACAGTTGCGAAGTAATATGTCAATAAGCCGGAGGCCTATTCTCGTAGACTGGAGCCCAATTTTCACCAGTACGGCCTCAATGTTGGGCGAGTGCATCCCACAATATGGAGACATCAGCAAGGCAGCGCAGGTCTGCAGCAGATTGGCTGTCGGGGCGGCTGCACTTGCCATCATTGCTTCCAATTCGCTGATATGAGTGAGGCAGTGATGCAACAGCCTTAGCCAGCCAATGCTAGAACAGAGATGGACTTTTACATACAGGACATGCTAACAACACATGAGAAATAATTAGCGACTGGAGGAAGAAAATAGATCCGAGAGTTCAGTATTCCCAAACAGGAGACCATTTTAAGTGGTATTTTTGTGCTTTTGCAAATATGCGATGGACAAAAAGATGATGTTGGGGGGGGTTTAGGTATAACAGCATCACCACGAAACCAAAAGGTTTAAGAAATTTAAGAAAAAAAACTGACATAATACACACTGATACACTCACTCAGCACTCACATATTTCGACATATAATCATTCAGAAATGACATGAAAATAAAGATACGCTTTTATGCAACACACTTCCTTTAGAATATTGCAGTTTAGGGGCATTAGGTCAAACTGACAGACTAGATGGGTTGAAGTGATTATTTACAGTAAATTCCTTTTTCTCATTAACAGACGCTATTTGCAATTTTAAAGTCAGATTTTATGGTCGGATTTTGTAAATATCATTTGTTTCACCTGGTTTTAGAAACTTGATCCTCAGATGGAAGGAAAGGGTTGTTGACCGTTGCTGAAGATGTGTTTCCGAACGCAGTGAGGCCTAGTAATTTTATCTGCGACAGGCCGAGGGTGCTTGCATCACGGGGACGGTGAAGTCTCAGGCAGACGGCGGAAGCCACTTCAGCTTTAACAAGCTGAATTTTTATGTAGGTGAGTCCGCTGGTGATGACTGGGGTAGATAACGGCAGCATGTTCACCCCGTCTGCACTTATTTCCACAGAAACCGAAGAAGGACACGCTAAAATAGTAACACAGGAGAGCAAATGAAAGTCTGGAACATCAACAGAGCAAGGGTATGATATTAAATACTTCTGCAGCCTAATGGATCTTTGCCTGACTGATATAACAGTTCATCTGGTGTCTCAAGCACATTTTTTATATGCCCTGATCTATTATATAAACTAGTGGTGTCACTCGTTATCACAAATGTTTACATCAACCATTCAGACTTAAATCTAAATACTAAAAAATAAATAAAAATACCAAATCTAAATACCAAAAAATAAATAAATCCAAAGTTGGTACTACAATCATACCAATGGGACTACTTACTGGCAAGAGATGCAAGGTGAGGCTGAATGTGGATCTCTTTTAACAATACAGCTGCTGGCAGATGGATAGTAAGATCACACCAGGCCTCTTCTGGTAGGAAGATATAGGACCACGCAGCAGACCTTGCTCTCCTATGGGGTGGAGTGGCCTGAAGTAAGACTTCAGCAGGCTGCGCAGTAGGACTACTTGATGTGATTGTACCTACAGATGCAAAACATCACATAAATTAACGGAACTAAAGGAAAATAAGCAAGAACGACACAAAAACGGTTTAAAAATACAAAAATACAATAGCCACCACTATCCGTACTTGGATAAGGTATAGAATGACAGACCTAGAGGAGCAAAGTTGTGGATGCCCTCTGCGTTATCGGGTTCAGACGAAAGTACTCTTGCTTTCAAACTGCTATCGGTTGTCTTGCTGGGACCAGAGTCGAGGAATTTCATGATTGTTGACACCATGCTCCTAGCAGTGTTAACAATGGCCCTCGTGCTGGTTACCATGTTGTTGCAAATAAGCTGAACGCCTCCTAAAATGAACAGGAAACAGACATTTTAAAAGAAAACAACCACAAACGCCATGTCAGATATCCATGTAACTCTTCAAAGAAGGCTACCATAACAAAGACTCGGAAGGGAATGGCTTCCCATGGCAAACATAATTACAGGTAAACTTAGTGGGGCAACCATTACAAATACATCTTCTAAATAGAATTACTTTGAGCTTAGGACACATGGATACTTTAGCCATCATTTCTTACCCATTTCGTGAAAAGCTTTCAAGGCATCACTTGTGTCCAGAACCCTTAGAATAAACCAGAGTAATGGCTCCGACAGCTGGCATGTGGATAATGAGCCCTAAATAAAAGGGAAATATAGCATATAAATCACAAACTAAAAAGGTTTTCTATATGCTCACTGCTAGAAAAAAATTCAAAACTAAAGTGTTTTACTTGTTTAATCTACATCTTTAGCAATAGGTTGACAGTTACTGGCTGTAGAAATTCAACATTCCCAATTAACGCAAAGGTTTTACCAGCCAACTTATACTTCCTAAAAATTTAAAATCAGTGCGTGAATTGCTTTCTAGAACATATTCTCTGCTAATTTGAGGATACAGCTTCTCGTGCCAAATACTTTAATCAGGTCACCCATTTCTTAAGCCAAATCGTAGCACCCGCCAACGATGACAATAGGACATTTTTTAACAGGCGATAAAGCAAGTGTGATGTACACACTGATTAATGTATAGTTTCCAGATGTTGCCATCAAGATGATGAAAATCAGCAGCCCCAACTATCAGAACTTCCAGATGTTGTTCTGCGTTATGCAAATCTTTTTAATACCAAAGATGGCTTACCTGTCTGCCCATGTATCCACATGCCATGTAGGTCAGTATTGGCTGAAGCATCACTTGCACCGTGGATGCCTTTTTGCTAAGCGTGGTTAAAATGGTGAACAAGCCATCGCCCACAGAAATGGCATCAAGACCTCCATGAAAATTCTCATGTTTAGTTAAATGTAAACCACTCGCACCTATGGAAAGAAATGGAGAAAACAATTGCATACCATACCAGAAATGATTCAAAAGACAACAGTTGACTGCTAATAAAAGGGAAGCAGATATTAAAAGCTACCAAGAGAGATCAAAAATGGCTCCACAAGTCGCTACCAAACATCCCTTAGCAAAATAAAACTCACCAATGATCATGGCCATTGCACTGCTGTTACACTGGCCCAGGGCAGAAAGAATTTGGCTCATAATTTGCTGGTTTGCTAGCACCAAATCAGCAACATACGCAGTAGAATTTTGTGTCGATGAAGCACCGCTGCTGGAATCCTTCCCGCCATACACTTTCTCCTCATCTGAAACACTGTCCGTCGTGCTGGTGACGACAGGCGCACGGGCGCTAAATTCCTTGTTGCTTGAAAGGGGAAGCTGAACCAAGATGTTCACAAGCTTAAGCAAGTCAAACATTAACTGATCCCGTGTCATTTCTCCACAGACGGCCTTGGCGTCTCCCGGTCGAATAATATTTGCAAAGAGTCCTCCGAAACAGGCTCTTGCGCCTACAGAGCTATCTGATCCACTGCGAGACACCACTTTGTCAGAGCATGTGATGTAGTGATGTACTAAAAATGTAACAGACTCAATAACTGCCGAGATTGTGCTGACAGAGACCACCTCAAAGTTTTGCTCCAACGTGAACTCCAGAAGCTTTACTTGTGCATCCAGAGGTCCTTGACCTGTTTGAAAAGCACCCCTGAGGTAATGGACAAGAGAAAAGAAAACATTTCATTGCTCACATTTCTTTAACATAGTAGTTAGAAGGCTGAAGAACACTTTGTAATTACAGGCTATGGGACATCCATCTTAAATTGTAATTAATCTTCATTTATGGCTATTCACAGAGGGGAACAAAGCATTCAAATATGTACTATTGCGATTACTGGGCCTTGAGTTTCTCAAATATGACCATTCAATACGCTATTCACCTCAATGTTATTGGGGAGTTTTACGATATGAGTCAATAAAAATGCTGGAATTCGGTGGATACCTTTCTGTTGAAAGAATATGTATTAGCTTCAATAAAAATTCACTAAACATCTGAGGGCAGGTAGATGACAGATGGACTTGCAATCGCGTCAGGAACTCTTGCATGGCCTGAGTGGCAGTTGGACCAACCTATACAAACAAAATATTTAAAGCATTACTTTTTGAGATATGCTTAACCCTTTCAGTGGCAACCACATATGGTAGGCACAAATAGAGCTGATTGCGTACCTGGGGACTATGCTGATTGGTCCCATGAGGGTTTGTTCCTGAGAGGAATTTTACCAGTACATGGAGGAGGTTTGGGTCAGATCCAAGGAGTTGGGCAGTAGTTTCCTGAGTTGCGATGGTACTATTGGATCCACCTACAAAAAAAATTATAAAATAAACCATAATACTTTTTGTAATACGTTTTCAGTTTAAAGTGCACTGCCAGAAATTGATATAAACATAGGGAATTCTGCTTGCATTTTTTTTTTTAAATTAGAATCTAGAAATCGTGAATTACCTTGGAATTCCCTTTTCCTTGTCTAGCCTTTAACAGCACAGGCGATATAGTCTCATCTGAGGTACAGCATAAAGAGCAGGACTATAAGCGAGACCTCCCCCACCTTCACACACACTCAAGTGTAATACAAAAGACCCACTAAATATGTGCTGCCAAAAGGATAGACAAGGCAAACAAATTTCCAAGTGAGAACAATTTCCATGTCATCTTAGGCAGCGCAGGCGAGATGTACCAAACAGAGGATGGGGATCCTGGAAACAACAGCTTCTAGGACCGGTCTGCCAAAGAAGGTGTGCAGATTCTTGCAAACTGCAGCTTTGCATATGTGTTCATGAGTTGCTTCAGCATTTTCTGCTCAAGATGTAGCCAAGTCAAATGAGCTTTCAAATTGGAAGGTAAATCTTTGCCTGTTGATTTGTAGCACTCACAAATAGCTTGAGTAATCCATCAAAGTAATGGTGGGTTTATAATGGGACCAGAGAACGCGACAAAAAAGCCTGCAAAATGTCTCCAGGAAAGAGTCTTAGGTAACTAAAAGAGCAAGAACCTCTGACATCTAGAGTGTGAAGACAACGTTCCTTCTCACTCTTGGGAGGCTAAGAGAAAGCAGGGTGGACAACAACCTTGGGTTTGAATTCTGGAGGAAGCTGAAGGATCACCCTGTCCTGATGGAAAACAAAAAGGTAGGCAATGCCAGTAGCTTAGCTGACTCTTCTAGCAGAGGTGATGGTCATTTTTAGGGTCAGAAAGTACAAGGGTGTGTCTTGTAGTGCTTCAAATGCAGGTGGTCTTATTCAAAACAAAATTAAGATTGACAACCAAGGATGTCCTGTCAGTCTGGTATCTATGAGAACTGAGAATTAAGGTGTAGGATCGGTCCCTGATGGAGAAGATTGTGAACCAGGGGCTATTTGGAAAAATCATATCCTCTGTGGCCATTCTGGAGTGATAAGACTGATCATCTTTGCTATAACGGAGGGAAGAAAAACATATGCCAGGTGAGATGATACAGTGTCTGCAGACCACTGCTTCAACCAGATAGACCTTCTGTCTACTGTAGAATGAACGGATGCCAGGCTTTTGTCTACTTTGTTTGGGTGCATCCCAGAGAGCAAGTCTTCCACGGTCTGTTGGAGCCAAATCTTCATAGCTGCCTCAAATTTCCCTTTCAGCCACCTGATCCATAGGGTCTGGAAGATGTGAAGCATTGTCCAAGGGTAGGGTTGCACAACTGGTGGCTTTAGCAACTGCAGCATCAACTTTATGGACCTCCCAGAGCTCAGGGAAACATTGTTTGGGCATACTGAATTTCTTCTCGGGGTGCATCTATTCATCCATGACCATACGAGACAGCACATCACGCACAGGGAAAAGTATTTTATGTAACCCTGCTGTCTTCCGTCACCTCAGCCATGTCCAAGGCAGATCAGACCCCTAACAGACTAACTTCCTCGACTGGGAAAAAGAAGGCCTCTTGAGAAACCTCACCCTCATCCTCTAGCATGAACTACAAGATGCAATATTTAAGATCACAAAATGTTTTTAAAAGAATACAACACAGCAGTGATATATTTTTAAGAGGAATGCGTGTTCCAATTTATAGCCCCCCCATCCTTTTGCCTTTGAGGATCCCCTTAGAGCAGAAAGGGCCATATGGAGCTGCTTTATACTTATGATAGATTGCCATTTTCTTTACATCACAGCCACTTTTGTGTAGAAAAGAAATGTAGTCACTCACAGTTAAGTTGCATGTTTGTCATCAGTGTGAGGCTGTGAAGAACAAGGCACCATGTCCGCAGCAAAGTATTTGGATGCCAGGCCAGGACGGTTAAAAAGCTTGTTATGGAGGCTGAAACAAAGGTATATATTATTAAACATGCATGGGATAGGCATAAAGCCATACTGGAAAACAAGACCAAGGAACGATAAGATTTGAGTCTTTACATCACGAAAAAAAGGCAGATAAGATGGGCCGAATGTTTTTTATCTGCAAATAAATTCTGTGTCTATGGTCTTAAAGAAGTAATAGCACCACAGCATCTGCTGTAAGTAAAATGTAACAAAGTAATAGAGCTAGCGGAAGCACAATCATAGGCGTTCACTAAAAATGGGAAAAAGGGGTATGAAATCCTCCATTTGCCTAAACTACATGATTCCACGTTTTATCCAGATCTCCCTTACATCACTATGCGCCATTCAAACACTGCGCTGTTTATATAGGTGATTAGATGGGAATGATCATTAATTAGCCTTCCCACTGTGTGGCTAAAATGAGACAGGTCCCTACGCGGTAAGACTTCAGACCTGCTAACCTTGTCTCTGCATACAGAGTAAGCAACATATAGGGGCTACAGAACGAAATAACGAATTTTACTGTGGAATAAAATCGTAAAAAGAGTTAACCGTGTTATAACACTGAACCTCAAACGTGAATTTGACGCACACAGGAATTTACCACAATGAGCTTTCTTTCTAAGGTCGGCATAAAAACACTACGGGTTTTAAACTATATTTACCCATAAGAATTAATGTGGTAATTTGGGACATGGATATTCATCGGCACATCGTTGGATGTCTAGCATGTGCTAGAATACTAGCATAGACACAGCGAATTGTGTGGTGTAATTGACAACACCACAAAATGACCAGAAAAAAATATTACAATACAAGCTGAATAGTTAAATCTGGGTTGAAAAATGGAAATTTTTTACTCACCGTAAATTCCTTTTTCCTTAATACAGTGGCAGTACAATCGGGTAAAGCCTTCTTCCTGGACAAGAAGACCGCTACAGCAAAGAAAGGGTTAATAGAGCGTAGCCCTCCCCCTTTACCCATAAAGCCAGGCTTACCCGGAACGAGTCAGTAAATAACAAGAACACCAAAACTGAATGCAAAAAATAATTTATTAAGGGAGGGAAATCCGTACTGCCACTGTATTAAGGAAAAAGGAATTTACGGTGAGTAAAAAATTTCCATTTTTCCTGCCATACAGTGGCAGTACAATCGGGATGTACCAAGATCCCTAAAGAACGGGAGGGCAACCAACTCCTAGGTAACAACCGCCTGGAGCACCTTACGCCCGAAATCCGCTGCAGAGGATGAGAAGACGTCTAGCCGGTAGTGACGAACAAAGGTATTGAACGATGACCACGTAGCTGCTCTGCAAATATCTTCCGGTGAAGCAGAAGCCTTCTCAGCCCATGAAGCAGACACAGCCCTGGTGGAGTGGGCCGTGATAGGAGACAACAGAGGAACGTCAGAGACTTGATAGCCCATACGAATAGTACCCGTGATCCACCTTGCTAGGGAAGCTTTTGAGGCAGCCTTCCCTGCCGACGGACCAGACCAAGAAATGAACAATTGGTCAGTGGAACGGACAGAGGCAGTCCTAGAAATATACAATTCAAGGGCTCTCTTGACATCCAACATGTGCCACGTAGATTCCTCCGGAGAGGAGGGAGATGGAAAAAACGATGGAAGAACCAGAGGTTGACTAATAGCAGATTTGGATAAGACCTTAGGCAAAAACGAAGGTTGAAGGTGGAGAACCACTTTATCCTGATGGAAGATGGTAAACTGCTCAGACGAAGAAAGGGCTTGTATTTCTCCCACACGCTTGGCAGACGTGATGGCCACCAAAAACACAGTCTTAAACGATAAGATCTTCAATGACACTTCCTCCAAGGGTTCAAACGGAGGTGAGCAGAGTGCGCGAAGAACCACCGTCAGATCCCACGCTGGAAAGTGAGCCCTCCGTGGCGGACGTTGAATGGTGATGGCCTTAAAAAAACGTCTGACCAGTAACTGCGAAGCCAGGTCTATCAGAAAAAAATGACTAAGGGCCGAAACCTGACCCTTAAGGGTAGAGACACTGAGGCCCGCGGAAAACCCATCCATCAAAAACAGCAAAATGGAGTTGATAGTAGGAGGAAAAACCGAAAGGTCTTTTGAGGCATACCAGAGAAGAAACTTCTTCCAGACCCGAAAATAAATTTTTGACGTCGAGCCTCTAACAGATTTTAACAGCAAGTCAGATAAATCTTCCTCAACACCTTGACCCCGCAGAATCATCCTTGCAGTAGCCAAGCCGTCAATTTGAACATCTGTAGCTGGTCCAGATGCAGAGCCCCATCGTCCAGCAAGTGATCCGAGAGGGGTAGTTCCCAACACGAAAGGCTTAGATGTTTCAGGAGGGAAAACCAGCTGCGGTTTGGCCAGTAAGGGATGACGGCGAGGACCCGTGCTCCGTCTGCCCGTATCTTCTGGAGGACGCGGGGAATCAATGCGACTGGAGGAAAAACATAAGCCAGACGGAAATCCCACTTCATGGACAGACCGTCCAGGAAATCCGGAGAATCCCGCCTGTTGAGAGAGGCGAAAACTGCCACTTTCCTGTTGCTTCTGGACGCCATCAGATCTATTTCCGGGAGGCCAAATCTTGAAACCAGGGAGGCGAATGTCCCCTCGGTTAAAGACCACTCCGCCTGCGACCATCTGAGACGGCTGAGATCGTCCGCAACGGAATTGTCGCATCCCCTTATGTGTGTGGCCGATATGTCTGCCAGATGCCGCTGGGCCCAACTCATCAGAACCGAGCAGAGAATATGAAGGCTCCTCACCCGAGTACCCCCTTGCCTGTTTATGTATGCAACCGTCGAGGCGTTGTCTGATTGAATCCTTACTGCACGACCTTCCAACAGGGTCCTGAAGGCTACGAGGGCAAGAAGAACCGCCTTTAATTCCCGAAAATTGGAAGAACGACGCGAATCTCCTGGAGACCATACGCCTTGCCGGAATAGACAATTTAAATGGGCGCCCCATCCTATGCCGGAAGCATCCGTGGTAAGTACCACCCATCTGGGGGAACGAAAAGAAAGGCCTCTGGAAAGGTTCGAAGGCGTCCTCCACCAGGTAAGGTGGGATAAGACTTGACTTGAGATCGTAACATCTAGGTCTAGGTCTTCCTCTCGTCTCGACCAATTCCGTAATATATCCCATTGCAGGGGCCGCAGTTGGGCTTTTGCCCACTTGACCGCCGGGATGGATGCCGTAAGGAGACCAAGGATGCTCATGGCTTTCCTGACAGTACAAGTTGGGCTCAACTGAAGGGACCTGATCTCCTTTTTGATCTTCTTGATCTTTGATGATGGAAGAAAAAATCTTTGAGATATCGAATCCACTCCTAAGACAAGGAACTGGATAATGGTGGAAGGAATGAGGTTGGATTTCTTGAGGTTTATAATCCAGCCGTGCTTCTTCAGAAACCGTACTGTGGTGGCAAGGTCTGCCCGAAGTTTCCATGGAGACTCGGCCTTGAGGAGCCAGTCGTCGAGGTAGGGAACTATATAAATCCCCTTTTCCCGCAGCGATGCAGTCAACGGACACAAAATCTTTGTGAAGATCCTTGGGGCTGAGGAAAGACCGAACGGGAGAGCCTTGAATTGAAAATGATGAATGACCCCACGAATTTGGATTGCAAATCTCAGAAATTTTCTGGAGGACTGGGCAATCGGGACGTGAAGGTACGCGTCCTTCAGGTCTAACGTTGCCATGACGTCTCCCTGCTGGAGCAACTGGGCGACCGAAGATAAATTCTCCATCCGGAAATGGCGATACGGTATGCATCTGTTCACTCTCTTTAGATCCAAAACGGGACGAAATGATCCGTCCGGTTTTGGGACTAGGAAAAGCCTGGAATAAACTCCTTGAAAATGAAGAGGAGCCTGAACCCTCTCTATTACTCCCTTTGACAGGAGAGACAGGCAAGCCGAATGGAGTGCCACGTTCTTTAAGTGGGAAGGGTACGAGGAAATCAGAAACTGACTTCTGGGGAGTGATGAAAACTTGATCTTGTATCCCTCTGAAATTAGATCCCGAATCCACTTGCTGCGCGTAGTCTGTTCCCAAACATGAGCGAACTGCTGCAGCCTTCCCCCTACTCTGTCAGAATTTCCTCTTATCTTGCTTCTTAGGACGATCCTGGAACTTCTTGTCTCCAAAGGAACTTCGAAAATTCTGCGCTCTGGAGGAAGCCTGAAAGGGCCTGGAGGTTTTAAATGGGTACCGTCTATTCCATCTGGAACGCTTATCCTGAGGAAGAGCCCTCTTAGTCTCAGACATTTGTTTAATTAAGTCATCCAACGGAGCACCAAACAATTTATTCTTCTCAAAGGGTAAATCGCAAAGAGCCGCCTTAGAGGCCGTGTCCGCCGACCAGGATCGTAACCATAATGCTCTGCGGGCCACAGAGGATAAGCCCATATTGCGGGCTGAAGTCTTCACCATCTCCTGAGAGGAATCTGTCAGAAGGCTATTGGACAATCTCAAATTCTTAAGAAGTTGAGAAATTTCGGAGTCTTGATCATCTGGCAAGCACTCTTCTAAGGCCTGTAACCAATAGCTTTGAGCCCTGGAGACCGCTGCACTGACCACAGCAGCTTTAGATTGGGCACCTGATGCCTGGAAAATACGCCTGCAAGAAGTTTCAATCCTCCTGTCCATGGAGTCTTTAAGCCCAGAGACTCCTCCAATGGGTATAGTAGTCTTTTTTGACAATTGCGCTATTTGAACGTCCACCTTAGGGGGCTCATCCCAACGCTCATCACTCTGGAGCTTGAAAAGATGTTTGAAATGCTTGGAGAGAAAAACCCTCTTTCCTGGGTATTTCCATTCCCTTTCCATAAGCAGCTTTAGCTTGGGAAGAACAGGGAAGCCCTTAATCTTGGTAACCTCTTCGTCCGATACCAGACGAGTCACCTCTTTGGTGAACTTCCTAAGGTCTTGGGTAGGAAAAACGGACTCATCCTCTGAACTCGAAGTTGTAGAGCTTGAGGACTGAGAAATTTCACCAGATGAAAGCTCTGATCTGGAAGATGACCGAGATCTTTTGCGCTTGTGGGAGGGCCTACTCGGAACCTTTGACTGGGCTTGAGCTGCTGAAACCTGAAAAGCCTCAAAGGTCTGCGCAAGGTTTTCCTGGAACCATCCCAGGAAGGATTGCAAGTCTTTCTGCTTTTCCTTAGAAAGTTGCTCCGCCGAGCAGGCATTACATAACTTTTTCCTGCATCCGTCAGGAAGAGGGGTAGCACACTCAGAGCAAGCTGCATGCTTTGCCTTAAAAGTGGCCTTCCTTGGAGTGGGAGCAGGTTTCTTATCTTTATCTCCTGGAGAAACCGGACTAGACATCTGGCAAGACACAACAAAAAATTAGTGAAGAAAAATAACCCTTACAAAGGAAAGGGTTTTTTTTTTTTTTTTTTTTTTTTTTTTTTTAGTCTTCTGGAGGCAGAGACAAATGAAGGGAAAGATAAAGAAATCTTACCTCCAAATCCTCTGAACCGTGTGGGGGGGCTGGTGACACGGTATCCTGTGCTGAAAACTGCCCTGCAGAACAGACAGGAACTGCAAACCCTTTTAAAGGTTTGAATTTGGCGCCCTCCAGAAGATCCGATACGCGCATGCGCAGTAGCGCTATCGGATCTTCAGTGGAACGCAACGCCACCCGGGCGTGCGTTCCACTCACTGCGCACAGCCGGCAATAAAGCTGCTCCAACAGAACTCCTCCGTAACTCCAATGCTACGGAGGAGACCTCGCTCTGCTCACCACCCGGGGAGCAATCGGAGGATAACGACCCCCAGGCAGCAACCCGTGCGCCTCACCATAGAGGAATTCTTCGGGGGAAAAATCCCCTGCTGTAGCCGTCCGTCCCTGTATGGGACAAGAAGAAAAACTGACTCGTTCCGGGTAAGCCTGGCTTTATGGGTAAAGGGGGAGGGCTACGCTCTATTAACCCTTTCTTTGCTGTAGCGGTCTTCTTGTCCAGGAAGAAGGCTTTACCCGATTGTACTGCCACTGTATGGCAGGAAAATTATCTTGAAAACGTTCTTCTCAGCCTTCTTAGGTTTATGTTGGAGCTTATAGGCACAACCGGAATTCAATCACCTCCCATTCATAACAAGGACCTACACACATGTATACAGTATATTATAATAGTAGTGGCAGGGGTGTTTTTGGTACCAAGACATTTTATTCATCTTATACTCAAGTGTCCATAAAACCAAATAAAAAGCTCACATTGGTAGTGAACTGTGATCTAGGCATTGGATTGAAATAAGTTACCTTGGTTGAGTGAGATGACCGGTACCCTGTTAGCGTTGTACAAGAACAGATCACCTCCGTTCTCCTTGCCTCCACAAGAGCTAGAATTCAGGCTCAATGTGAGCCATAACTGCAGGAGGGACTCAAGCTACAAAGAGAAAGAATAGAAATATTGACGTAGCTAAACAGACGCCCAAAGTAACCACACAAAGGTTTTTCCATCATTACAGCTCTAAGCTTTTTGGATTGTGCCAGGTGTCATACAGACTAGTTTATCTTTAACAATTAACCACCATCACAGGGTTGACATGACTCATTGCGAAAGTACAGACACTAACCTGAACGTGGTGCACTTGCAGCATTGAGAAGAGCTTGTTGAAGCAGGCACTCAGCATGGGTATGGAAGACGACTGAACGATCAGCTGGTTTGACTGACTAGCTGCGTTGAGCCCTCGTAGCAGAGAATCATCTGTCCCGCTGGAAGCCTGCGACACTGGAAAAACATAACCCACCATAGAATTGGTTTCAGAATAAAAATAAAAAATCTAAAACATAGGCCAATGGTATGTTACCGCTATACATACATGTTGGAGATGAGTTGGTTAAAGCTTGTAGAATTGAGTCAGCCTCAAGGGTGGACATCATTTTCAACATGAGCTCTGCCTGCTGTTCAAGTCCAACTTCCAAACGGGCATCTAGAGCTGAAAATCGATGAAGAAAAGAAAAAAAACGAGGAACGTGATCAAGTGTGGAAAGATACCAGTGTGACAAAAAATGACAGCTAGAAGCTACAAACTGTGCTCTCAAACATTAAGGGGACTCGCTGTCTTAGAACAAGTGACTCTTGGCTAGTTTAGGTGTCCAGAATGACCATGGGAAGATACAGTTGAGTATCTTGAGATGATCATTCATGGGAATTTAAATCTCAGAGCTCATTCTGGCCCTTCATGGCCAGACTAATAAGTTTGTAAGAGTTCAAAAAATAGTTTCCCTTCCTGCTCTAAGAGTATGTCTTTGAGAGATCTAAAATTATCACACACAAGATACGTATAGAAAATGATTTGCTTTAACAAAATGCTGTTTAGTACAATTACGACTATGATAATGCTGAAAAGTAAATCTTATTAGAAAAGAGCACTCACCCTGAGACACCGATATGGTAACTGTTTGCGTACCATTTTTTTCAGTAGTAGCAGGTGGTTTTGCAACAGGTATACCGACACCTCCGATGTATGGGTTATAGTTGTAGGTACCATAATCAGCACCCCAGTAGTCATACCAAGTGCTGCTAATAGGCTTTGGTTTGATGGAAAGAAAGGAAACACAAAAAAACACATAAGACACCCTTCAATAAAATACGTTTAAAGGAAGATATGTCAGGGAAAAACTCGAACTACGTTCACGTTGTCATTTTTAAACATTACATACAGCAGTTTCTAAGAAATGCATATTAAACTATTTGAGCGCATGTTAAAGCAATGTATGAAAAATCTACCAATCGGGAAGGAAGTTTTAAAATGTTAACACAACATTTGGGCTATATTAATTAATGTGATTTGTTGATGATGTGCTTTACAAGGCCCAGGGCAAACCATACATATAATTTATACAGGGAAGTCAAAGGCTGCTGCACTTAACACAGACTTGAAATTGATTTCCATGGGTGTTCCCATCAAATGACACTTGATCATTTCAGATCGTAGCAGTTATACAAAAATCGAGCAAGATTACAAGTGGAAAACCATTGTTTAAAAGCCCAGTGACAATTTTCCGTTAGTTATAACAACTATAATTAGTTTAAAAGCAAACCAAACATCTTTGAAGAACTGTAGGAGGTGTTTCTTTTATATTGAATGTATGATAAGTTGATTATAACAGGGATTTCTCCACGGTTCATTGGTCTGCAGTAACTGGAAACCATTACGCTTCTGTTCAGTGAGTCACGATGAGTTGAATTTGGTAACGCAAACAAAACCATGGAAATGGAGTAACAAGAAAACCAAGAAAACACAAGTGCCGTACCTTGAAGACTTTGGCTGCGAGGGGATCTTTTTCCAAATCAATATCTAAAGGATCAATATCAACTTCCATCAGGTCTTGCAGTAATTCAAGGTCAATTTCTTTATCTTTATCCAAAGATGATAAAGGAGGAGCACCTTTGGGTGATGAAAACAGCTTTAATACTGCCGAGCAAAGGAGCCTGCCATCTAAGCGCCCCGGCCATGCTGATAACGACTGGGCAATTTTAAGGCTGTGTTTTCAAACTGATCGTACAAACGCCTAACTACCCTACACACAGTCTTCAAACACAGCGGCCATCAGTGTGGCCATACTTAATGACAAGGAACATCATTCAGAAGTCATATACTGGAAACATCAGAGGTTAAGCATTAAAGGTCCCCAACTGTAAGATTCTATATAATGCACATATCCAAAGACCACTTAAGTTGAGAAAAAAAGTCTTATTAGCCGTGTTGATTGAGGTAATCCTTTTAACACCAGGGGGTTATGTAATGCATTATAAAGCACAGTGTTGCTCACCCCTTAGGCACTTTTAAGGCTAGGGAGTGTAAATTACAAATAGAATACAAATATATGGAAATTAACACATATATACATAATCAGTAACAAGGAAAGCACCTAAAGATGACTGCATAAAATACTGTGATTACCTTAGCCTGCCTTTGTACTATATTTAATTTATTTAATTTCCTTGAATTCAGGCCTTAGCATGAGCGGTATTTAACATTTCCCTCAAATGCTTATTTACAATAATAAAAAAAACAAAAAACACAACCGGGTCCGTTGTTCCACATTGGCTGACTATTGATCTCTCATGGATAACTTACCTGTGATGTCCGGTGTCAAAGGCTCATCAACAGCTTCCACTAATGGTAAAAAGGAGGCCTGCTGGAGGACATCATCAGAGTCTGCGACTGAGGCGGCTGCCTCGTCTCCCATCGCTCCATCATCTAATGCTTCCGTGGCTATAGGTGCCAGCAGCTCTCCTGAAAACAGAAAGAAAGGTGTCCGTTACCATCGCTTAATGTACCACACCGACAAAAGGAAACAGAATGCTTAAAAACATCGCCCAGCTAGAATGACTTTTGGATGTGTTGGTTTAAAGAACACTCTCTCTGACATGCCATCTTGCGATTTGTCCCAATGACTGCTCATACATGTCTGCAACAACATCCAGCACAGCTTCTTTATTGACCTTCCATGGATGATACACATCATGATGGCTACACATTTGAATTCTGTGTACTGCAATATTAAGTTTTATAAAATCTGAAGATTTTCTTTGAATGAAAGAGACAGTAATGATTACATGCAAGATAACCACTATTTTACTTTTGCTTTGTACAGCTGGTAAACATTTTGACGGAGCTTCTGCTCCAAGAAGTCTAAATACACACTTTGGCACATCTTAAAATTAAGATTGAATTTACTTGGGAGAAAAAAGAATACTATTCACTAACAGTGATGTATTTACATTGGGTTGCTGCTATAAGCCTCAGTGTATTAAGGTTGTGCTGACTGGGTAGAGCCTCCATTGTGTAAGTGAGATGGTTGGGAAGAACACAGAACTCCCCCTTGCAACCAGACAACTGTGCAGCGGCACATCAAGGAGCTCGACTGACCATGAGGACAATCTGCGCCCTTGATCTGCAGCAGGGACACTGCTGCCACCGGGACCCACCAAACTAGACTGGAAGAGGTTTCTGAATGATAATATGATATATAATGATATAATACTGAAAATAAAACCGACACATACCTGCTAAGATATCTTGGAGCATGCAGGTAAGAGAATACTGAGCCCACGCTCCACCCCAGGAGATGTCTCCTCTGTTGAAGTCCGTTCCAACCAGAAGTAGCAGAAGCCTTTCCAGCTGCTGTTCATTCACAACTTCACACAAATGTATTGTTGGACGTGTGGCGTTTGCTATTCTAGCGAGCACCTGATAAATTAGGGGGAAATAAATGCATTTTTATACATACAGGGGACTTAAAAAAATCTCTGATAGGATTCTGGACAAATTCTCTCAGAATCCTGTAATGGAGGGTTACAGCAAAAGTTAGTAGCAATATAAATAACTCTCCAATTTGTGGGACATACTCACTAGGTAGCATATTTTCATACATTTTTCATATTATATATACACATATATTCCTAATGCAACATGGACTGTACATTTTTATCAAAATGTTAACATAATGAGATTTGCTCAGCACAACGCCATTTATTTTTCTTTTTTTTCATTTTTTTTTATTTATTATTTTTATAGGGGACATTTTTCATCTCCCCCCCATTACGATGCAATAAGCCCCAGCGAGAAAAGGAAAACATTCTTGTTTGGATTTGAGCTTGAAAACTAAAGAACTCTAAAACTAGTTTAACTGTAATAAAGAAAACCACATTGTGATATTTCAATATTATATTTTACTTCAAAGAAAAAGGAGTATCTCTGTCGCACATGGTCTGTTTAACACATGTATAATAATTATGAAGTCAAGCATAGTAAGAATCTGGGCTTTCAACAGCAGCACTATGATTCTTTGGGCCGGGTTTATGTTGTCATCTGTGGTTAATAGTTGGGGAAAAAAAGGTAAAAATAATAAAGAAAATAAGAAGAGGTGGTACCTTGCAAACAAACAGAAGTAAGTCGGCGTGGCAAGTGAAGTCCATTGATAAGAGGAAGAGGGCAAGTTTCTGCACAACAGAAATGCAGCGTTCATGCGCCAGCGTAAAAGGGAGAGGTTCAACTTCTGAATTCTCTTTAGTTGCAGATATTTCTGTATCCTGAGCAGAGCGAGGCCATTCTGCTGTACGACGCAAACGTATCAGGTCCTTAAAGTGCTGAAGAGAAAGCAGTTATTAACCACCTTTGGCATGAAAGACATGGCAATAATACTACAAACTATGAAAAACACCCACCATTAGTAGTTTTACCTTCTATTTTAATATCATACACATAAGTTCCAATTAAAAACCTATTTTGATTGCAATTTCATTAGATTTTTTTTTAAATTGATCGTAATACATAAAAACGTGGCACAACAAATGCATTTGTCCAGGCAGTAACATTATATCCCATTGTACGGCACCTCAGAATTTGATGGCGCTATGTGAAACAATAAATATTAATTCTTATTTAAATAAACAACGTATAATACATACGTTTGAAATGTGCGTCATAAAAAGGTGATTGTAAAGCAGCTACCAATACTAAGACTAATCAAGAACATTTCTGTTTCTGTAAGCCATGAACTACTGAGATAAACCCATCATCTAGAAATGACCAGCATACCAAAACAGTCCACACACACACACAATCTTATCGTCTAAACATGATCCTTTCCACTGGATGAACTCATAACCGACATGCTAGGATCTTTGAGGTAAAACCATACGTTTAGACGATGGCTGCTGTATAACGAATATGTGACCAAATGACGTTTGTGGTGATCCTACGATCTCACCTTGGACGTTGCTTGCTTTAGCTTGGCTTGTTCAACCAACAGCTTATACGAGGATCCCTTGTTGCTCTGTATCTTTTCCTTTTCAATTTGTTCTACTAAAGCCTTCTGTTTTGCCTTTAGTAGATTGAGTTGCTAGAAAGAAAGTTAATTTATTAAATGAAAAAAATAACCCCCTACTATTGGTAGTGGGAGGTCCGATAAGACGGTAACGATTCAAGAAACCGTTCCTTGTACAGTGCAACTAAATAATATTAACATTGAAAACCATCCCTATTACTCATGATGTCTAAATACTCCCGCACCTATGATTGCAGATTTAACACCCATTGTTTTTGGTTGCGTGGGCAATAGGGGTAAATTTACTCCACACCATACAGATTACCTGCTTGTGATGGACAAGCTGCTTTCTTATTTTCCTGGAGTACAGCCTGTCCAAGCTACTGTTGCCTTTGGTCGATCTGTTAAGGCTCTGTGTATGCAGGCTGTTGTTGATGAAACTCCACTGGTTACCTGCAAGGGGAATACATATCGGTAATGATGAGATTTATCTACACATGTATTGTAAAGCCTCACGTGCAAAGATCACTTACTGCTCCAATTTCAGACGGGTGAGAATAACACAAAAGCACCAAACAACCCATCCATTCAGTTTGAATATGGTACCCAATATACAATATCTACCTATGTTTAATATTTACACAATTTTCACGATTCTCTCCATCTTTCAGCATATATACTTCCCTGAAGTATAAAAATCCTTTTTTTCCCCTGGAATACGTGATTAATTTCAAGAAAAGCGCCCCATTTGTATTATGATCATTCTGTTATATTATATACCTGGTGAACCAATTATTATTATCTTTTATTTATATAGCGCCAACAGTTTACGCAGCGCTTAATACAATACATATATTCAAGGGGTATGACAAGACAAGAATTGACAGACTATTTCTTTATGAATATTTAGGCATCGCTATAATCAGACACACACAGGAATAACCTGTCATCTTTATATTTCACTTGGGACCTTGTTAACTTTTATTTCATCTAACCTTCCTTGAACCTCAACCGGTCTCTAACCACATTTTACTGTACAGTGTTCAATAATATGGACGCTACTTTACAAAGATAATAAGTAGTAACGAAAGTGGAAATGTAATAAACATCTGCTAAACTACCGTTTCAGTCCCACTATGGGACCATTTATACAACTGCTGTACAGAATATGCCAGTCATAAATGGAAAATTCTATTCGTATTTTATTGTATTAAGATAGAGAAACCTCCTAACAAGTACACAAGTAGACTAGATGGACCCAAATGTACTTATCTACCATCAAATAGTTATATTTACTGTGATAAAATTCTATGTTTACCCCGATGCATTGAAGCCTGCATCAAAGATGCCACAGGCATACAATCAATCCCCAATAAAAAAACAAAAACCTATATAATATTCAACATTTTTTTAAAGCATCCAAATGAATTTCACATACCCGAAAGGAAACGTTCTCGTTCTTTCCCATTTAAGGTTTTTTTGGAGGCTGCTGCTTCATCTTCTACAGTAGCCACATAATCCAAGAGACGGGATACCAGCATCACCACCCAGCTGATCATAGGAATGTCCAAGACGCCTATAAAAATATCCGTATACACAACAGCTATGACATCGAGGAGATTTTTCATGCACCGTTTGTATATAATTTTGCAGAGAGCCAATTTTCTCTGTATTGCTGAACGGGGGCAAATCGAATGGTACTTTAAGATGAATGACAGGAAGAGCATAGTGCGGTCCATTGCCTATTACACCTAAATTTCCAGCATTCAATAAAGAAAAATGCCTTTCACAGTGCATTGCACAGAGGGCTCAAACTGTAACTTAAAGACAGGATACAGAGCGCGCAGAACAAAGCTTTTGGTATTAGGTTTAAGCTTTCTTATTGCGTGAGAATAACCCATAATAACAAAGTGACTAGTCCATAATAATAATCCTAGTCAGTTGACTTTGTAGAAGTAGCATCGTTACACTGAATTTACACTGATATCTGCCCGTCGATTTACTTAAATTATCCCAATGAGACAATCACATAATTGTGTACTGTGGTCATCAATGCACCGTACAATATAGGCTGAAAGAATAAATGTGTGTTTAACTTGATTTACTTCCTTTATCTGCAGGAATATAAGTATATATATATCAGTTTAGGATGACTCTCTTCTCAAACACTAAACCAAGGCAGTTTTTATAGCAATGCTAATCTTATCTTATCTGTTTCTCCATAGAACCCAGAACCCAATGTATAACTAAAAACTTGAGTTTCCCTCCATCATATTACTAAATGGAAGTGTAATTAAAAATATCAAGCTATAATTTACCTGGGATGCATTTCAGAAGACCAATAACATGCGAAAAATAAAAGAGAAAGGGATACCCACCTTCCACACGTCTGTACGCAGGAATATGCGGTTGCAGAGGTGACAGAAGGCTGTCCAGCAGATTAAGTAGACTTTCTAGTACTCCACTGTTACTTAGTGATCTTTGGCCGATACAAGACAGCAGTACGAACACCCTACAACAGAAAGAAACAAAATTCATAGCTACAAAAGACACTAACAGATAATTATGCTTAAAACTTAATTCCTGAAGAAGATGCAATGCTTTGCCATTTCTGCGCCCATGTCATTTTAGTTGATTAAAGGGGAATGTTCATCCTTGCAGCTTTAAGCATAACTAAAGGTAATACGTCAAGCTACCTGTAGCTTTTAGTTCATAGTCTTGGAGATATATAGCATTTCAAAGATCACCAGATGGAAGCTATGTGCATGCATGTGCTACACGCAGAATTAGCTAATCAATTTTCTATACCGGCGTTCCCCTCTGCCACCCTACAAAGGCTCTCTGAACAAATCAACAAATCGGCCATTTAACAAAAGAGTAGAAAATGCTTAACGTGGGGGAATAACCACAGGTTTATTTAGTATGAAATGCACTTTTCCCAATTTGAACTGAAATCGCGGTGAAGATCGAGAAGCCCTCTGGGGCTGTGGCAGACAGAAACATACCTGTCCTGAGGAAAGATCAACAGTTGCTCTGAGTTGTAGAGCTCCTGTAGAACATTGGAGAGAAACTGTCCCCACCATCTCTCGGCACCGCAGAGCTGCACCAGCAAGAGGCCTGTGTGGAGCCGTATCTTTGGCGTTCCGCTTATACAAAGGTGTTTAAATAACTCTTCACAGGCCTGAGCATGGAACGTATTCTGCAGAACTGCTGGAACAGAATGTCCTACAAGGAAACAAACAAATACGTTGACGACATTTCTGAATGTAGAACGTTCAAGGGGATGTCGCCATCATAGATTATGATGGATGTTTTATGGTAAAGTTAGACATTTCTAAATGAAACTACTGTTGTATGTAAACCTACATAAGTATCAATTCCATTTATAAAATTCCATATAATGTATTTTATATGTGGCCCATGCACCTTGATTATTAACCTCCATTTTGCCTATTTCCTATATAGGTACAATACCCTAAACCAGACCAGGTACTAGATGCCATATACATTTTAAAGTATGCACTGCAGGTTTAGAGTCTGAAATACTTCATTGGTGACATGCAAACCAAGAAAAGACATCAGATGTGTTAAATGACACTGCTTTGAAAACGGTTTAAAGATTTGCATGCATCCCTATTTTCCATAGACAGTCACAACAGAGATCCCTGACTAGGCTAAACAGTTTATCTGAGCATCTTAAAACAGAAAGGCCCACCAACCATTGGAGGAGTGCAGAAGGCTTAGCAAAGTGTCCAAAAGGTATCTGATGATTGTGCGCAGTTGCTCAGTTGAGGAAGCGTGGATCAGTTCTCTGGAGTCATACTGTTCTCTCAGTGTTTTTCTGCTCATGCCCAGAGCCACCTTAAGCCTCTGTACAGCATGATAAGCCAAGTTTAGCTGGAGCTGCAACTGAATGCAGTCCTGGTAAGCTGAGAATACTCTGCTGTCCTCTTCTACAGCTTTATCCGGTTTCCGCAGAAAATACTGGGCGTTGTTGGCGCTGTTGAGGGGTGGAAGGTCGATGTTCTGAAGCAATGTTTCTAAACGATGGCAAGCGAGGTTGTATCTGTGGTCAAACATAGGTGAAGTAAACAGGTGAAGTAAAACTAACAGCATTGAACTAGTATGGGGCTGAAGCTATGAATTTTAACCATACACTGGAGTTGACATATATTCATTGTGCAGCGAGTTATGCTGACCTGCACTGGATGTCTTCCTGTAGAGCCACCATCATTGTTAAATGCTGGTCAACCTCCGGCTGACTGGCAGATTCACTTTCACCTCTGAGTGGATCGTGTAATAGCTTCAGCTCACTCTCCCACGGTAAGATGTACGTGTGGCCATAGTAAAAACCTAACGGGATCTTGGCTCTGGCATTTGTACTTCCATAACGTCCAATAACCGTGATCTGTATAAGAGGAACGCACAAAATTACCCATCATAACATCAACATTTTATGTATGTAACCTACACAATGAATACATATAACGTGAACAACTTTTTAAGAAGATGCTAACGCGTTTATGGGGGAAAAAAATAGATATCAGTAGCACATTAAAGAAAATAAAAAATATTTTAGCCAACATTAAGTGAGGCTCATTAACCCGTCAATTTCAAAATGTAAAAAAAGCAAACTTAAAAGATGTTAAATGAGCAGCCAATAAATACGAGATATGTCAGTTGTGCTGATTGCGTCTTTGGTCTCTAAAGAGACATTCTAGCTCCAACTCTTCATCATACCATCTTTGGTAATCGATGGAATGGCTCACTCTTACACTGACACTCTGCTTAATGAAAGTATATGGATTTATAGGATTTCATTCAACCACAGGACTTCATTAGCACAGCCATAAACTCAGTTCAGTGTGGTGTTTGGGCAGGGAATGCCACTCGAAACATCACAATCAATAATGTCTTTTCAGTCAAGTATTGTTCAAGCAGATCTAATATGCAGCTGACGACATATAATAAATATGATTAAAATACTAAAAAAAGGAACACAACCATTAAGCCATTCCTCAACTGAACAAAAACTCCCTAAAATGGATGGCATTTATTTGAGGTCTACTTTTTGGTTGTCCTCTACATTACCTTCATGAACCTGCAGACAGGCGATGGTATCAAATCATGGAGAATTAATGAATGAGTGCTGATATCTGTCGCAACCACCAATCTCCGGCCATCCACCTCTTCGCCTAAACTCCAGATGTCAATGGACAACGATGCCAGATCGCCACATGTCGGAATGAGTATGTCTGTAAGGAGCACAGGCCTGCCAAAATCCAGCGTTACAAACCTTCTGGCGCCTGCGGAAAGTAAAAATTAACAAGCATACTGGTGGATAATAACCACAACACCACCCACAAATTTATTATCAGATAAGACCATTAATTATTTAAGACAGTCAGCAGTGATACATAAGATCCCATATTAACATTTAAAAGAAGCTAATCTGTAGGGTTGGCTAAGTTTTTCTAACATGTAGGGAGCTATTAGGAAGAACTGTGTTTATCAGGAAGGCCAATTTGTTCCACTCTTTGTCCCAAATGAACAAAGGGAGAAAAACAATTTATACAGGTTTTTATTACACATAAAATATGCAAGCAGTGGGTAGGCTCTAATATCTTTGCTATTTCTACAAAAAAATGTTTCTTTGAATAATTATTCTATGTTCATTCCGTGTTCTTTGAAGCATAATTGCTCTTGCTAATAGCACTAAATAGCTCCATTCTTCTCAATATTCTACCATAATTGTTACCAACTTTCACAAAAATTTGTCCCAGCACACAACGTTCTTGGCTGCCACAGTACTATTTGCGGACAGTGTTAAACATTTTGCTAACATAATTAAGTTGGAGAAGAGAGCAAAGTAAATCTTATCTGATGGGGAACGTGGTTAAAAAAAAAAGAAAAAAGTAAAAAAAAGAAAAAGATAGATTTGCACAGAATCTACCGTCACATGAAAGGTGCACAAATGCAGAAAACAATAAAGCTGGTCTTACCAGAGTGCATTCTCTCGATTATAATGGACTGGTGAGGAGGAGGCTGCAGGAAGTGAGAAGCATGAGAAAGAGCCAATGCAAGACCAGAACCCAGCTGACTCTGTGTATAAAAACATGATTGAAATTAGAAAAAGAAATCAAGATCAATAAACAAAAAGTAAATATTTACAGAGAGCCTCCAACACAGTGTTTAATTATATCTCCCCAAATTACAAAATTGAAGAGTGAGATTTTACTCCAGCAGGAAAGCTGCAACCGCCAACAATAACGAGGGAAGTGTAAATATCTGCTCATTGACGTCATGGTGCCTACTTCCTGGAATAAACGAACACAGAAAAGAATCCCAGCCTGACAAAGGCCCTGTTTGGCCGAAACGTTGCTTTTTTTATTTTGCTTTCTCTGAATAAAGTACCCTAAGGATTGGAAGCTGTTTGGAGTGCTGGGATTCTTTTCTGTGTTCATATACTTCCAAGAGGGCTTATGCTGTCCCTTTTTCCTGCTAGCACACAGCTTCCTGGGAGTTGAGTGCTGAAGCATTTTTTATTCTTTTTTTTTTTTAATTCCTGGAATAATGCACGGATCCTGATGCAAACACTGCCACAAGCTGGCCGCAGCAAGTGAAAGGCAGAAAATACCCTTTTTCCATCATTTTTAGAACATAGGCAAAACATTTGGTCCACCTCTTAACAGGGAGAAACCAAGGCAGAATACATACACATATATGTATATATATACACACACACACTATATAATATATATATTATATATATATACACACACACACACACACAACACACACACACACATTATAAGAAAAAAGGAAAAACTAGTTCTGGTTCAAATAAAGCTTAATAAAGCTTATAAATGACGAGCCTATTAGAATATAGTCCAGTTACTCACATACAGACATCACATGGTGCGAGAGGCACTCAAGTATAATGATTTCATATATCAATACTAAACATTAATTTCTACTTTACAGAAGGATTAATTAAACAAAATGTACCGTTCTCGGCTTGTTTGCATTTTTGCTCTGTGCGGCAAGAATGGCAGGGGGAGAGTCGATGACCGTGCCTGGGAATAGCTGCGCCAGCTCTGCGTTGATGGCAGCAGACACTGCCTCGTTGGGAGGCGTGAGCGGAGGGGTCATGAAAAGAGGAGTTGTTTTTGGCGTAGGTGGGATGACATCGGAAGGATGAATAAAGAATCCTGGAGCTGCCACAGGGTTGGAAGGTACAGAGTTGTGGACCGGACCCACTGCCGAAGCTGCTGCAGCTGCCGCCGCGGTGGTCTGGTGTAGTTTTGCCTCCAGCTTCGCCTTCTGGAGAGAGTAGATCATTCAAAAACAAATAATGTAGATAACACACTACAAAATTCACAGAAGGAAAAACAAAGCCATGAAGATCATATTACCACATAATTATGTTTTGTGTTAGTTTGTAGATGTAAAATTATTAAAACACCTACCAAAAGGCAAAATGGTGTCAGTGCCATTCTTATATGTTAATGCCTTCATTAAAACTACCAATATATTATATATATATAGGATGCACCGAAATTCAGCATTCAAGTAGCCAAAACCGAAAATGACCCACACACACACTTAACAATAAATAAAAAACAACCACACTTATTAATATATATATATATATATATTATATATAATATATTATATATATATATATATAGTACATGCTGGAACCTGGGTGTGAAGGAGTGTGTGGTGGAACTGTGTCACTGGGCCCCACTGAAAACTGGAGCACTGAAAGCAAGCCTGCTACCCACACATTATGGACCCTGTCTCCCTGCAGTGGTGAGTGGGACTGTTGTCCTCGTCTGGGACCCGAACTCACCAGTCTCTAAGTGTACCCCAGTACTGGTTGCCAGCCCCGTGCATCCACAACCCTAGGAGCGACGGAGCTGTGCTGCCCCGACTGAACTGGTTGCAAACCCAGTTGGGGTCTGGCCCGAGTTCAGTCTTTTTAAATGAGAGATATGTGACAAAAGTACCCCAAGGTATTCAGAGATGACTCCAGCCTGGCTGCCAAATAAAGATAGCACAGGTAGAAACTCCATTGTTTAACTAATCCCATCAATAGGATTGCTGCCAGGGGAATTAAAGGTGAGGTTGTATACATGTATCTGTTTCTGTGGATATATGAGGCTATGTTTTACAACAATAAAATGTTCATTCTTGCTGTACTCAATTCAAGGTAGTTGTGTCAAATTTTTGGGTACACATAGCAGGGTTCCAAGGTGTGCATGCCGACTGGTGCTGGAAGTGATTTCGAGGACAACAGGAGGATACATGTGGGTGATCTCTGGGAGTGACTACAGCTCCCATGAGCCCGTTACACGGGGCATGATAGGAATGTGATTACAGCCTCCCTATGCCATGCTACCCCCCACTTACACATCCATGCTTTCACACACACATTAATTTACTCATTCACAAGCATTAATTCACTTATATACTCATTCATTCACAGATACTCATTCACTGCTTTAATCACACTTACTCCATCATATACCCTCCCCATCCCCTTACCTTAACTGCAGATCTCTTACTCGCAGACTTCTGCAGGGGTCCTGCTGCTTCCCTCTGTGTTGCTCGCACACTGTGCAAACCACTTATCTTGTCCCGGGTAAGAAGGAAAGGAGCAGGGTCATGCAAAGTGCATTCACGTGACTCCGCTGGGTTCCTGCTTCTCCTGGCCGGTACAAGAGACATTGCTATGCACAGGTAAGCAGCAGGGCCCTTAGGGACGATTATTTTCTGCCTTTTTTTTATTATTTCGGAATTTTGCAGATAATGCCCGTTCGGATGATATATTTCAGTGCATCGTGTATGTGTGTGTATGTGTGTGTGTGTGTATATATATATTTGACTAAACGGACTGAAATCCTCGTAAGATTTGGGGTGAAAATTATATTGTTACCATCCAAATCACAGGAAATGACCAAGTTACCAACACCATACAGCAACGTTATTTCCAAACACAGAACAGTATTTCAGAAAAAAAAGATGCTTTTGTACTACACAGTAAGTTACTTTTTAAGCGTAAAGAATAAGTCTTTACATACATAGATCCTCAACTATGAAAACAAGTTTTGGACCAGAAGGTCTATATGAAAGAACCCAATGCCACACTCCTTTGTTCAATATGCCATAGAAATGCCCTTGCATTCTTCAAAATAATTGCTTAGACCTTAAATCTTTTCGCTCCCATAAACCTCTCTGTCAGCAAAAGGTATTAAAACCTCAAGCAAGGCTCCACGACAGCACATTGGACAAGGGTTTCAGTGCCTAAGCTGTCAGCATGTAGGGTTCGAAGGGTAGATGAGGATATGTCCTCCCACCTGTTGCTGAAGCTTCAGAAGCTGCTGCTGTTTCTCTTGCAGTACCTGGAGCTGCTGCTCTGCAGAGGCCATGGCATGAGAAAGCGACTGTAACGCAACCTGGGCGGCAGAGCTGAGGGCGGACGAGGCTTCTCCGACAGTCCCGGCGGAAAGACCGCCAACAGCAGGAGTAACTCCGAACGTGCTTACTGGCATGGAGCAAAAAAAAAAGAAGAACATAGGCATGTAGATCAAAAGGTTCTTTTCCAGATGGTAACTATTAATTTTTGACCATTACGATACCAGTGAAAAACTTATCAAAGATGTTTGCTGGCATGTTTGATTTTCTGTTGTATTTTCATAAAGATACAGCTATTATATTCACTTAAATGCATCAGCTGAGTTTCTCTTATAAACAGTAATTTTCTCTCACCACTCCACCCCAGCTGCTTGGCGAAACACATGGCTCCTGCTTGCCAGCACACCGCCAGCCAGCTAAAGTACTGGCTCGTGCAAGAGTTCCACGGGTTCTAATGAGACCCCCTGGGTGGGGGCACACTAGACTGTCTAGAATTATGATAACTACTGTATTGCTATGTTGATCCTTTGATTTCAAACTATTCATTTGAAAATTCTATGGTACACAAAAAACGCACACACTTTCGTACATGTTAACACATTTAACAATTTCATTAAAGAAATTCACAATGCATAGAAGAAACATTTAAAATATAAATAGAGGGTAAAAAAAAGTGTATATACCAGTGAACGTACTTGCATCATCCCTCTCAATCCGTGTGCCATCGCTGGTAGACACACAGGTAAAGTGCAAAGGTTCAACTTCAAGCAATCCTGTAAGAGAAGTGAAACTGCCTTCTGCTGCTGCGCAACTGTTAACTTTCCCATTGCCTGCAGTATAGAAAGGGTCGTTAGAACATTTGTGCCAATTCAAACCAGGCCAAGTGAGAACATTTTCTACATAACCTACTGCCTGTCAGTGGCAAATAAGGAAACCCGCTAAACCCAAGGGCAAATATGAGGCTACCTTTATGCAACACTATGAACAACAATTTGGCGATTCTAGGTAGCATTAGATCAACCCCAAAAACCTTGACTCCCAACCACAGGACCTACAGTGAAAAACAAACGTATATGTAGCTCACCTAAAAGGACATCTGACAGGTCAATCTCATCCGACTGGACTCCAGAACTGCTGTTATATACGTTTTTACAGGATGAGCCACTCACTTCCAAATCAAAAAGTACAGGATCAAAGGGAGAACTGTACAGACCATATCTAAGGAGAGGAAAGAGAAAAGGGGTAAAACACGGGCAGCTCTAATTTGTTTGAAGGCCCTGTGCCAAACATTCACATAGGTTCCTCATATCTAAAAACTAAATTGCGAAATTAGAACGATGAAGAGCTAATTTATAGAAGTGCAGATGGCGCTACACATACATTAGCTGCAGTTGGCCAAGTAGAGACACTAAGGGGCTGCTTAAGTCATTTATGTGAAGGTGCCTACATGGCACAACAACTAATCTAAGAATACATTACTCGAAATATTAACTAGTAAGATGTATTATCAAAATATGTGAATAGTTGTGTTCACTGCTGCCTTTTTTTACATAGGACTATTTCTCAATTTGTCTGATTTAAGCCATCACCTGTCAGCATGTCGCCAAAACCCATTGAGAAAAAATTTCTCACCCAAGCCCGAGCCCAGTTTATTAAGCCGATGGCTTATTCCTAACCTTGTTTGAAGCAAAGTTTCCATGGGTGTCAGCCTGTCCTGCAACTGCCTGGACACAGCGGTCAGAAGAGATGCACAAGCCGTGCTGCAGCCGGCCAGATCTTCATCCTTCACGTAGTTTAGCAACACAAAATACCAGTAGACTGCCCCTGTAATTTAAAGAGTCGGCAGAAATCAAATCACTACTGTCTAAATAGAATGATTATTTTTAAGTTAAAAAAGAAAAAACAAAAAAAGGAAGCTCACCTCCAGTTGCAGCAGAAGGAAGGTAAGTTATGTTCTCCAATAAAGCTTTCAGAAGGACATATCCAAAACCTTGTTGACTAGGATCACACTTGCCATTACTTGGGATGTAAAGGATACAAAAGAAAAAAAATGGACTTGGTATGACAGCACCATAAAAACATTTTATATAACCATTTTTATTAACAGTCAGGCCCCACTGTAATCCAACCAATAAAACCAAAAATAATGAAAAAAAAACCCCCAAAAAGTTATGGATATTTAAGTAAAAATATTTTTTAAACAAACCTTATACAAAGAGCCAAGAATCTCGAACACTTGTGTGCTATACTTCTCCCAGCCTCAAAAAAACATGTGCGTACAATGTCCGAGAGGTACTTTCTTGTTTTAGAAAGCAAGCTGTCTTTTCCTTCTCGTAAGCTAGGGGGGAAAAAACAAACTTCGATGACACAGGGAATACACAACTTGGTACTTGTTTCCATTTACAAAATATTGTGAGCTGGCAATAAAACCCAGAACCAATGACTCAGAGTGCTTTTACAACGGGTGTTCACTATGAAACACTTCATCGGCTCAACTATGGATGGAACACGCAGAAGTTTATCCAAACCACCTAAAAGTTACTGGCAGTTTGAAATATTCGTGAACTGTGATGTAAATAAAACCAGCTTAAAAAAGCCTACTATGTAAAACCACTACGCATCTCAAGGTCGTTATCATTCACTGTCCTTCGATACCAGTTTAATGAGCTTTAAACCAGGGTAATAAGGTCGTTCGCTGGCTGGTTGACCAACATTTTCATCCCCTGCTGGATTCAAGATGACAATTAAGATTATGAGAGTATATGAAAGGGCAGCACCACCAGGATCTAACTATACAGTTACATAGTACATAAGGTTGAAAAAAAAAGACCTAAGTCCATCAAGTTCAACCCTTCTACCTAACCCTTCCTACTCTTGACCCAGCCACAGTCCTTTATACTAAGTGCTAAAGACATATTATATCCCAGCACGCTATTGCAAAAAGCCCTGTGTTGGATAGATCATAATACAGAGGCACCGCCAGTTACACACATTGCAAACGGGATGGCTGAAGAGATTAGAGATGATCCTTGTCACCAGCAGACCAGGAAGCCATATTACCAAGCAGGGCGATCTCCTCCTCCAGTCGGACTAGGTCAGCATACAGCATTTCACACATTCCAAATAATTCTGAATAGCTTCTGTGTTGTCATTTTTAGGCGATAATGGTTTCTCTTACCTGCCAGGGCCATTAGAATGCACACCAGCCAGCCAACAGAGGATATCTAGCACCAAGCTTTGTGCATGCTCAGTGGCCAAGCCGTCTTCAGTCTTTTTACACAGCGTGTTAAGAAGCTTCTCGTGAAAGTCTGAGAACTGCAACATGGCACAACGTTGTATTCTGGGGAAAAGAAAAGCCACACACGTGTGCCTAGTTTAACAATACATTTTATCAAGTCCACACACGGCAATTCTTCATGTTTTCATTAAAACAACACATAGAGACATTAGAATTGCTGCATATCACATTTTATTTATACAGCAACAGTATTCTGTAGCGTTATTACAATAGGCGAGTATACAAAATTAGTAAAATATACAAAATTAACAATGTGAATATGTGAAATGTGTATAAACTGGTGCAGAAGGAGAATACATGTCTGCAAGCTTACGGTGTATTAGGAGTGAAGTCATGTAAAGAGGTCAGAGATCTTAACGTAGGATGGACACATAGCAAACACATAGGCTTAAGAAGAAGTGACCGCCCAAAGCATTGACTCCATAAAGTCACAGTCACTAACCTTTCCTTTGGAATACAGGTTTTCTTAAAGCGTCGTATGGTGACGGAGACTTCCTGGAGTAGGTCGCACCCTCTGAGATTATCAATCTTCCGAGCGGAGTTGCTGGTCTCAATTTTTGTGGCAGATTTGTCCTTTAGAATAAAAAAAAAGGCCATCAGTTGCAGAGGTGAAAATAACACAATTATTGTACGCAGAACAGAAATAACGCATATAACCGTACACTTTGTACATTTTGCATATGATATATGTATAATGAATACCAGATTGAGTTTTATGGACCGTACCTTGCCAGGTACCACCTTAGCCAGGAGCGATGCCAAGGAATGCCCCTTCATATTCTGTGGCTTCAAAGGTGGTATTCTTACAACTGGCCTGGTTCCGCCATTGCACAGTTCATCAGACCCTCTGTCATTTACCGCCTTCACGTGGATTAAAAAGGAGCGATATTTTCCACCAGCCATACCTTATGAAAGAGAATGAACACAGTGTGTGTCGGCCCACATATGTATAGATCATAAAATCAAAGGGTGGTTCCTCATAGAAACTTCACAAACCTTGCCATACACTGGATCGTTATTTCCATCTCTAATCGTTATTGTCAAGTATTAATAAATAACTTGAATATTATAACAAGTAAGCCAGAACAAATTGTGGCAATGAAGAACCAGAAGGATAAGCAATCAAAACATAACAGGATCTCACACACTTCTCTGACTTACTCAATAGATTAAGGATTGATGACGACAAATTTACAAAGGAATGGAATTACCTTTTACAAGTTTCGGGCTGGTTAATGTCAACATCCCAGCGTGTCCTGATAGATCGAGACCACTGGCTAACCATACTGGACCACATAGTATATCTTCCTTGTGATCTTCTAAAAAAGGACATAGCCGAGGACCTAAAAGAGGATAAAGGATTGAAATAAAATGATTAAGGATTTTAATATTTCACTATTATGGGCTTTACTTTACCTCCAAGCTACACTATACCATACTATGGATTTTTGTTTTTTTTAATTGATAGTTTGCAGAAAAGTTGAGTTTCTCAATACTATTAGTTGTGAAGTACCAACACTGGAAGGCCTCTACGGCTAAAAGAGTTGAGCTGGCCTTATATAATCAACTATTTAAGTGCGGAGACTGAACTGATCATTAGACGATGATGTCTTCTAATCGATCAAATACGGTATAGTAAAAGAAAAATTGAATTCCCCCGACGGCCTCAGAAAAGAAGAAAGCACTCGTAAGTACTTTAGGGAGGGGGTTTAAGCACCTGTCTGCAGCTGGTCCAACGACTCAGTGTAAGGAAAGAGTTTCCACTAAAATCATTGAGATCGCTTGCCACGCAGGGGCACAAAGGTCTGAAAAGACCCCTGCCTGCAGTGATTACTGGACCAGCACTGGAGATGACTGGAGGTAATAAGCGCGTCACGTGCAAGGAATCGTGTTCAGGAGATCTCTTGCACAGAACATAGCTGGGGCAGAGGGTGGGTAGTAAATGCATATGGGGGATTTTGACGAATTGGCACCATGAAAGTTTCAAAGGGACCAAATGTAGCTATTAAAGTGCATGTGATGACTGGAGATACCCTTTAACCCCTTCAATCCCAGGGGTTTTTGGTACCTCAAAGCTCAGAGCAATTTTGCCATTTTTGGGGTATGTCGGTTTAGCGATTATTCTCTGTTCCTGTGAATAGCGTACCCATGTAAACTATATATTGTTTTTTCAAGGAGAGATAGAGCTTTAGTTTGATACCATAGTTGGATGATTAGCTGAAAATTTAGAATGAGAAATTTAAAGTAAAAACTTAGCGGAAGCATTAGAAAAATTAAACTAATTTTTTTTTACATTTTCCCTCTGAGATCCTCACAGAAATTAGGTAAAGCTGCATGGAAACTCCCCTCCAAGTTTATCCAATTCAGGTGCTCCTGATTTCAGGAAATACCTAATTAATATATAGATTTTTCCATACTTTCCCAGCACCATAGAGCATACTATTAGGTGTACAATTTTGTATAATTGTTATGCCTATGGTTTAACGGGTTTGGGGTTGTGAACGGGGGCAGGAGGATTATACTGACTAGATGTTATGCTAGGGCAATGGGAAGTAAGGTTTTTTTAAGAATTTTTTTATTATCTTTTTTTATTTTTTTTAAAAAATGTATTTTAATTTATTTACATTTTTTTGTATTTTTTATATATTTTTTTGCACAGTAATGGTTAGAAGTCCTCCTAGGGACCTCCTGAACATCCCCGTGATGTCACAATGACATCACAGCTCACATTATAATTTTTTTAGTATTATTTATATTATTTTAATGATTTATTTAATATTATTTTAAATGACTAACCGTTTTTTTCCCCCCAGCTTTTCTGTTACAGATCAGGAGGGGGAGTGAGAGAGATGGTTTCCCACTCCCCTCCCCGCGATCCCCCAGCACCGATCACACTGTGATCTCTATGC